>VMDR010001631.1:0-102630 GCA_007922815.1 Macrotus californicus
AACTTCCCACAAAAACAACTCCAGGTCCAGGTGTTTCATTGGTGAATTCTATCATTCATCCAAAGAAGAAATAACTCCAGTCATACATAATTTGTTTTTAAAAAATAGAGAAGGAGGCTTTTAAGAGGCTGGCATTACCCTACTAGCAAAACCTGACATAGATATTATAAGTAAAGAAAATTACAAACCTTTACCTGCCATGTACAAAAATTCTTAACAACATATTAGCAAATGTAATCCAACTTTATAGAAAGAATTATAACTAAGTGGAATTTATCCCAGAAATGCAAGATTCAGTCAATGTAAGTCACCATATTAATAGGATAAAAGAGAAAAACCATATGGCCATTTCAATAGATGTAAAGAAGAATTTGTCAAGTTCAACACCCATATATAATAAAATCTTCCAGCAAACTAGCAGGAAACTTGTTCAAACTGATAACGATCATCTGTGATAAACACACAGCTATCGCACTAAGAGTGAAATATTGAACCCTTTGTTCCTAAAATCAGCAACCAGCGGAAGGACTGCTCTCACATTTACTAGTGTTCATTTTGCTCTCAACTTTTTTTTTTAGGGTTTATTTTGTGCTAGGCACTGTGTCAATGGCTTTAGAGCAGCTCTTCATGCCAGCACCAAGTTTCTTCCCATTTCACAGAAGAAGACACTAAAGCACAGAGAGGTTAGGAAACTTCGCCCAATGTCACTGAGCAATCACAAGCCAACATTTAAACGCAGATCTCCCTGAGCTCAGAGTTCACCTCTTATCACTACCGTCTTCTCAGCAGTATAATAGTAATTACTATTATAGGAATCTAGAGGCAGAGGGGGAAACCTCTATAACTGGCTTCTTCACATTTTCCCTTCCCACAGGCTGAAAGGCAAAAATAATGCTGACCAGGGACAAAGCAGACAGACTAAAAGGCACATGGATTCCAGAAGATGCTAGAGAGAGCCACCGCCTGATTCACACATCTCCATCAAAGGTGTCACGCCATCCATCAACAGGAATGCTCCAACTACAATGCTGTTTTCTACTAATGGTGAGTCTTATTTGCTCATTTTCATTCTTTAGAGGCAGTTAATTAAAAATGCGGCTGATATTTATTTTGCTCTCTTCACATCACCAGTGATTTCTTGCTCTTGTATTTTCATAGCCTTACAGTTTTATGACTTGACATGGCCTATAGTGAGGTTCTTATGTTTGAGTCTTCCATTATTTTAATTTCAAGGAAGGCATTCAACCACTGTAAGAATCCAGCCATTGCCGGCGAAGTGTGAGAAGCAACTGTGGGCCTCATCTTTATGAAAGAGCAGACACTACAGGATAATGTACCGGGGAATGTGCCCTTCCACGGGGAGAATGTGGGCTTTCAGCTTTTGAACAGGCAAGGGACTGACTGCAAGAGTTACACTGGCCAGAAGCTATCAACCTTAAACTAATCCCAGGCCCATTTAGCCATTGTGTTATCGCCTAATGATGAGGAGGCCTCGTTATGCCAACAAAATGGCCCATGCCAACTGCGACGTTTCTAAGAAAGCTCATGTTTCATTTCTTAAGAGTCATGTTAATTCTCAATTCAGTCTATAAAACAACTAAAGATCTTTTAATATGAAATTAGTGCTGTTTACCCTTGCATCTCTGAGCAGAGTTAACATCCTAAGAAAAGGTGCTGAGTTTATCTGGCACCGCCATACCTGTGTGGCGAGAGCCACTTCAGGCCGAGAGAACCATGTTCTGAGATGGCTGGTTAGGATATCAGGGAGCCAAACGGCAGTCAATGCACAAGGTTTTTAGATCTGGAATTAAGGGGGAGAAAAAAAGCCTAGTAAGTAGGCTTTTGCGGTTTATCTGCAAATGGAAACTTCTGGAAGCAGAAAGTCTTACAAGCTGTCCAATGGACAGGTCGGCAAGCAGCTGTCATTGCCACCAGCAGCCCTTGTTGCCAAGAAAGTGAGCCACCCCAGTTCTTGATTGACTAACAAAGAGCTCCCCCTTATGTCTATTAGAATGCCTATGCAAACCTCGAAATCCAGTTTAACACAATCTCCTTTGAGGAGCCTGTTCTGGCTTCTCAAGTTGAGATGGGTACCACCTCCTTGGTGCCCCCCTATGCTTCCCTGCCTCCTTGCACTTTTCTTCCCAAAATGCCAATTGTGTCCACACATCTTTTTTTCCTGTGGAGCAGGAGTGTCAATCTCATTTTCATCGGGGGCCACATCAGCCTTGCAGTTGCCTTCAAAGGGCCGAATGTAATTTTAGGACTGTACAAATGTAACTGCTCCTTAACTAGGGGCAGGGAGCTCGGCGCTGCCGCCGGATAGAAACAAGGAGCTGGGCCAGATAAAACAAGATGGAGGGCGGGATTCGGCCCTCGGGCCTTGGGTTTGCCACCTGTGCAGTAGAGCTCTGAGGCAAAAATCTGTACTTACTCATCTCCCTGACTTTACTGCCTCTCTTAAGGCCTGGCTTAATATAGCTGCTCAGCGAATGTCTGTTGGATGTCAATGAAATAGAGTCTTAATCAATTCAGAAGGAGTATGGTATAATAGTAAGGACCAGAGTCTTCGGGATCAGCAAACCTCGGCTTCAAGTACCAGCTCTGACATTCCTGAATGCATTCACTTCTCTAAACCTTAACCTCCCCATTTGTACAATGGAAATAATAAATCCTACTATACTGAGCTACTGTGAAATTTAAAATCATCAAGTTCTCTGTATAATGCTGCATGGGGGAAGCCCACAGTAAAGGAAGGCGAGTGCTAACGTCAGAGGCAGCACCTTCACACAGAAGCTGAAACTCATTTTCTTCGGGTTTTGACCTTCCAGGAGAGAAAGAGCCTCAGGGAAGGTCACCATCTGGTGTCAAAAAGATCCCAGCAAGGGCATCACTGGGACCTCACCTCCAGGTTTCTCTGCTAGTTGTCAAGCCCTCCTTCACTCAACCAGCTTCGTTTCAAGGTCTGTTTAGCCCTTGCCCCAGACCCCCTTGTACTTCTGGGACCCTGTCCTGTGAGCCCTCTCAGGTGAGCTGCCATTCCAGGTGCAAGGGCTCCTTTTACGTCTGATGTCATCCCTGAGCCCATTCCATGGGTCACTTCTCCTGAGCTGCGTTCACTGCTCTGTCCTTCCCAAATCCACTGCCTGCACCATCTCTCACCCTATCAGCAATCCCACTGCCAGGGTTTATTCACCCCATTGGACAGATGAGTCAGCTGAGAAACTGAGCAACTGAATGACATGTTCATGGTCACACCGGGATCTGACCTGATTTTCCTGGCTCTGATGCTCACACTCTACACCAATCTGCCTCCTTGTACAGCAAGGAGGAAATCAATGAACAACTGCAGGTACACAAGATCACATATTTCCACTCTCTGACAAATTTTGCCCATAATCCATATGTTGCACTGAAGCTCCCAAATGTTCGGGTGGGGAACACCAAAGGGGCAGAGGCATATTTTAAATGTTTAATTCAAGTTAAGGCAGGTGTCAGGAAAATCCATATTTTGAGCTGCAGAAGAAAGAGAAATGGCAGCCCAATCAATATTACAGAAGTATATGGACTCTTTTACTGTTCTATCAATTCCTGGAGCTAATAAGTCAGCATCTCAGGGGACAGCTGCATAGTTTAAAACAAAAGTTCAGAGGCCACTGCCTGTCAGGTGTGACTCCAGCATTCATTCCGATCAAGGTGAGAGGGAGATGAAGGGCCTTCTCACAGATGGACCAGACAACCTCCAGGCACCTCTCATTAAAGACCAGGACTGCTCCGCTGATAACAAGCACCTCCAATGTGCCTGGCTAATTCTTCATTCCCTTGTCATCAGTACTGCCAGCCAAAGCCCCCACACAGAAGGCATGCAGATTAAAATGTTAAATCAAACTCAGAAGAGAAATTTAAAAATCAATTTTAGGCTCCTGAAGAAGAGGCCAGGGAGGATAATTAAGACTTGTAACTCCCAGCTTCAGCTGCTTCATTTTCTAATTCTGGGGCAAAATAAAAGCATTATTTCCTAAGGAATTGGCTGCAGCAGGAACACAGTGGTGGAACAGAGCGTGCTCCCTGGGCTGAGAGCCGCAATGGCCAAGGCATTCCTAGTTCACAGGCATGCACGCCAGCAAGCCATTCTATCAGCAAACTGATTTACAGCAGCTCTCTCATTTTCTTTTCATGTACTGTTTTTTTAAATTCTGGCAACAGAAGGCCAATGCAAATGTGAAAGGTTGGCTGCTTCCTAGTTTACAGTAAATAACTTGAAAGAGCTGTAGATTACTCAGCCCTGGGTGTCGGGAGCTAATGCGTTCTAAATGCAACCCATTTCCAGCAAAGCCAGACTCTGCTTTGACATTTCCCTTCACCGCACATGGATATTTGTATTATCATTGCTTTGCTCTGGCTCTAATTTGCCTATTGTGATTCACAGGACCAGCAATGCTAATAGGATGCTTCATTTCCCTCTTGGGCCAATGCAAGACGAATTACAGCCTCGTGATGCATCTCATTGTATGGTAAATACCCGTGAGCTGCTTCTTACTTTCCATGCAAAACATATGTGGATGAAGTTCATTTTTTAAGCTATCTAGAAATGGAAAGATAGATAGAATTCCAGCCTTTCTATGTAGGGGATATTTGTAGAAGACCCAGAAGAGTTTAATTCCCTGGCTTCCGTCAGTGGAAGTCACATAATTATATTTACCCCAGTGAGATCCAAAATTCTGCCTTCCTCAGAAAAATGAAATTGTCAGAAGGAATCATTTCTGTAGCTCCTCAGAACTGCATATTTTTATTGACTGGGAAGTCATTGTTTCTGCACAAATTTATCAGCAGTACTTTTTCATTCTGCTTCCAACTGGCAAATGGTCTTTGGGCTAGAACTTCCATAATAAGCTTAGAATTTAATCACTTATATCTTTTGTCACTTGTTATTCTCCCAGCCAACCACACTCATACTTAGGATATTAGGAATAATTAGTGAGCATCTGTTACATACCAGACACCGCAGAGGAAGCAAAGGGAAGAGAACTCCATCGCTGTCCTCCAAGCTGACATTTCCTTAGAGGATGCACATAGCACCCTGGGGTTTTAGATCAGAGGAAGACTCTGAGTTTGTATTCTAATGTTTCTCAACCTTCATACTTTTAAGGATCACTTTTATGACTTTTGACTATAGTTGAGAAAGACTTGAAATATTTTTACTTTATAATATTAACTAGATTTGCTTGTTTTTACTTAAAACTATTGACAGACCTAGGTAGGCCTAGGAAAAATGGAAAATCACCAGGTGGGAAAACTGTACCATGGGAAACAGTAGCCTGGGACAATGCCTGCCTGGGAAGCTGCCCCCCGACCCTGCCCAGGACAAACAGAGGCCCAGCTAAGACTGGGGCCTGGGGTCGGCCTATCCGGCATAACAGGATGCAGCTTTAACTTGAGCCTGACAAGATGTATCACGAACAATGGTCAGCAGAAATGGCACCCAGCAAGCAGTTCTAGCCAGTCAGACTCTGACACCCCAACCAGTTACCCTTTGCAGGTTTTTGCACTTAAAAACCCTGCGCTAACAACAACCGAGCAAGTCTTAACCTCCCTTGGCTGGCTCCCCAACCCCCCCAGGTTGGCCCCACTTTCCCTCTTACTCCCTGCTAATAAACCCTGCTCCTTAGCTCACTGTGTCCGTCTGGTTTCTTGAGCAACTCCAACCTAACACCTATAGTTTGAAAAATAACACAACCCGCCACAAGGGGAAGGCGATGCTTATGTACTGTTTCTAGTTTGCCGATGTTACTACCCTCATAGTGAGGAGATGAACCTGCGTCCATCTAATTAAGACAGAGTATGGTCAGTATAACAGATAGACGAGAGGAGGGAGCAATTAACCAACACAGAGAAGGCTTTCTGGAGGAGGAGACATCCTAGTTGGGCTGGCAGGGTGCTCAGGAGTTCATCAAGAAGACACAAGTCCTTCCATATTTACTGTGGTCTTTCCTGTGTCTATGCCAAAATGTCTTGGTGTTAATTTACCTGCTGTCCTCTCTGGAAGAATGCAGAGACAGTAAATTCCTGATGAGCCAACCTGGCATCAAAATTGATTTCTTTCAAACTTTCAAATGGCTTATGCAGTTGCAGTGACATGATCCAATCATTCGTCTTGTGAAAGAGCTCTAAAATATCTGCTGTCACACTCAGCATCTCCCATTTGTTTTGATGGTTGGGATCTATTGTAAAGACTACATTGTGGCTACTCTCACTTTCTCTGGGTTGCGATTCTCTGTTAGAGTCAAAAGCCCAGTCTCTCTAGCTTGCCTTGAACTTCTCACAGCTTTCAAAGTGCACCGAGCTCAAGGATGCAGGGAGGTTTGGCTGTGGAGACATCTCTGAGCTGTTGAATCCATTTCCTGGCCACCTGACTGTCATATGGGAGACACTTCCCTAACCCTTGAGGTGGAGTCCCTTCACCTCTCCTCCTTGGGGAACAGAATACTCTCACGACTCTCACAGAGCACACGCTCCAAGGCTTGGAGTTCACGCAAAGAATAGCAGCCTCTGGTGTTTCGCCCTTGTTTGATATCACTTTTTCATGGAAGGCTTGTTTTAGCAGGGTTACCCCATTAACCTGAACCCCAAAGGGCATGCAGTAGAGAGAACACAGCCCACGAGCACAAACAAATGATGGTGCTGGCTGCAAGGAGCTTGTCAACTTCCATGAAAATGATCTGACTTCTTTGACAAATCACATTGATTAAATGTTACTCAATTGAAAGTAGAGGCTATGAATCATTCATTTTCCCTGGATGATCAGCCTCCTTTGACTTTATAGAGCCACACATTACATGGGAAAATAGTAACTCTTTCAATCTGCTAGACACCCTCAAAGCAGTCCCTGGCACCTGCTGTGTGCAGGGTCTGAGCTAGGTGGCGGGTAGTTCATGCAGCATAAAACAGACAGGGACCCTGTAGTTTGGGAGTCTGGTCTCATGGAAGAGACAACTATCAAATGAATCAGTACAGGGTTGAAGATTTGGTTATAAATTGGGTTAAATGTTAGGAAGGGAGTGAACAGGGCAGTAATTGGGTGAAGAGACAGTGGGTGAGTAAGGAATGAAAATAAATTAGACAAACTGGGGAATGGGGAAGGAGGGTGGAGGTGAGCGGCATAGTGCTTTTTGGGTAGAAGAAACAGCAATGGGAAGGCCCTGAGGCAGAAGGCTGCAAACCTCTTCTTATGGAACAGAAGGGGAGTCTGAACACAGTGAAGTGATGTCAGTGGCATGGAAAGCATCAGAGAGGTAGGTGTGGACACATTGTGTTTTCCAATTGAAGGCCTTCTAATCTGACTCCAAAGATATTCTCTGAAGACCTCCATATTTTATATCTAGCAGGCCTCATGGCAAAGGCACCTTCTGTGAGATTGCTTTAAAATGGTAAACTCCAACTGTTTAGCTCAGCAAACTTTGACACATCAGCCACACTGTGTCTGGCAATGTGCTCATGCTGGGGACACATAGCTGGTTAGCCTGGAAGGCCCATGTGGGGGTGCTATCCTTAGACCCTCAGTGTGAAGCCAGAACTGCGGTGTCAGCCAGTTGGCTCAGGCCAAGACTTTCCCAGAATGCACTTACTATGTGGCCAGCAGGTGCTAGCTTGATGACAATGCCGAGGTCTCACCTAGAATGAGCCAGGCACCATGTCATGTGCTTTACACACATTACCTCACTTAGACCTCACAATGACCTTGAAGTTAGGAACTCTTCCTACTCTCATTTCACAGAGAAGGATGTGGCTGCGGTGCAGAGGTTGTGTGATTTCCAAGGCTCCACCCTCAGTCGGTGGCCTTAGAAACTGCTGTGGATTAAATTGTGTCCCTTCAAAAGACATGTTGAAATCCTAACTTCAGGATCTACCTTATTTGGAAGTAAGGTCTTTACAGAGGTGACCAAGTTGAAATGAGGTGAGCTCTAATCCATTATGACGGTGTACTTATGAAAAGGGGAAATTTGGATGCAGGGACAGACAGACATGCCCAGAGGAAAGACAACATGAAGACACATAGGGAGAAGACGGCCACGTGACTGGAGTGATGCATCCACAAGCCAGGCAATGCCAAGGATTGCTAGCAAATGCCAGAAGCTGGGAACAACAAAGAAGGGTCCTCCCTTAGAGCATCACAGAGCACATGCCCTGCTGACCCCTGATTTGGGGCTTCCAGCTTCAAGAATCATGAGACAACAAATCTGTATTGTTTCAAACCACCTGGTTTGTGGCACTTTGTTACGGCAGCCCTAGGAAACAAGTACAGAAACCAAACCTGGGGTAGACACACACTTCTTTCTGGGCCATAAAGCCCATGCCTCCACTTTTCCACAGCTGCCCTTCAGGGCCCCCTTGGTCCTGTGTGGAGCTATGGGATGAAGAGGGAGGGGAGATCCTGAAAGGAGCATCCAGTCCAGCCAGAGATGGTCTCCTATCTGTGCCCTGCTCTACTTCACTGTCTTGGTGTGAGCAGATAGAGTTCCAGCATCCAGTGGAGATCAGAGTGTGCTTGTTAAAATAAATGAAAAATTATGCATTAGAGTCAGACCAGCTGGTGGGACACAGACAGGGGGTGGGTTGTTTTTCTGGGTGGGGAGAGCAGCTGGGGTCCCTAGGAAAGGCCCTCCAGAGTTTGTTGAAGATACTCAACCAAGCTTTATGCTTCTGATCTTTATTTTTTATTTTTTTGAGGGAACAAAAATAATTCTTGTCAATGTTTCCAAACTTAGAGGAATTAAAGAATTAAAAAAAGAAATTCTCAAGGATTTTAATAAAAGGCCTATAAATAAGCCTATTATCTGATTGTTAAGTGTTGTTCTTTGACAGAGCCAATCCAATAGGCATTGCAACTTACACCTGGCTGGACAAGTCTCAGAACACCCATGGGTGCATTTTGGTCTTCTCAGGAAATAGGGCCAGGCCATAGTAGGGGCCCTGCTTGCTCTCCACCAGGGCCCTAGAACAGGGACTGATTCTGATGGGGTCACCTGGCTCTGTGGCAGGCACACACTCCCAAGTGCCCCTCACAAACATTTCCGGCTTTTCCCAAAGCACAGCATTGTCAGAGGGGCTCAACGGTCAGTTATATAGACCACTGTCTCGGTGGGATCATTCAATAGGCACAAGGTAGCTCTTCTAACAAATATTCCCCGGTGGTGCCTGAAATTTCACTACTAAAGTCCATTTCTTCATTCATACGGGTATGGCTTTATTGTTTCATTTCTCAATTTTTATCTTTATGCTCAGTAGATAAAATTTAAAAATATAAAAAGGTAAAAAAGAATGGTAGCCCTACTTCTAGGAAACAACACAGCCAACAGTAACTTTTAGGCATATTTACTTTGAATCTTGTTTCAAGTACACTTTTTTTAAATAGCAGAGATCATACTTTATGTACAATTCTGGGTCCTGTTGTTTCATATTATAACAGCATTTTCCTATCTTATTAAAGACTCCTTCCAAGAATTGCTTTTAATGGTTACATAATGTTTCATTCTATGGATATGACAAACATACTTAACCTATATCCAACATGAATAGTACTGAGATAAAACAGTTTCATATATTTTAAAAATATCATTGGCAGAATGATGATAAATTCCTGGAAGTAGAAATACTGAATCAAACAGTATGGATATTTTAAAGTTCTTATTATGTTTTGCTATTTTACTTAAAAACTCAGCCTCCCATTTCCCGCTCTCCTGCAGGAGAAGATCTCATCACCAACACCCCTCTATGCTAATGCCACCCTCCCTGGAAATGGACCCAGCCTTCCCATTGGTGGGGTGGGCTCCTGCTGAATGACTGTCCTATGACCCTCAGCAAGTCTCAGCCAGTGAGCTACTCTGAAGAGTCACTGTCTCCTCCTTCCTGCTCTTTGTAACCTCCACAGTGACCATGACCTCGCAGGGATCAGTCCCCTGTGACATGCTGGGAGCACATCCCTCTCAATATGATCCAGAGATCAGCTGCCTGTTTTGGAGCAAGGCTGATTGATACCTGAGACTGGCAGCAAGAAGCAGCAGGCTCCTGTCTCCTAAATGAGATGGTCCCCGCTCCTGCTGGCAGGCACTCAGCAGCAACAAGAAGCGAGAGTGACTCATCTCTGCTTCTTCATTCCCCCAGAATGTGGGTGCCCTTTGGGGATTTTCAATGAGCACCTCTCCCTCCAGACAGCCGGGCGGGAATGGAACAAAACGTGCCATCACAGGGGAAGCCCAGTTGCTAAACTAATGCTGACAGTCAATGGTGACTGCTGAAGACTTGGGCCTCGAGTGCACTCACTTCAGCAAGGAGCAGCCAGGCTCAGACTATGAGTTAAGTCGCACTGATTGGACAGTCTGGGGAAGGGTAAAGCCATCGTGTAGCTGAGCATTTGCTATACACCAAGCAATAGATATGGCATTTCACCCATATTAGCACACTTAATCCTGGCCACACTCCTGAGAGCTAGTTGTTTTTGTTTGTTTTTCTTTTTTTTTTAAGCAATTTTTAGAGCAAAATGAACCAGAGCTCAGAGACATTATGAAACTCACCAATGCCACAGAGCCAGTAATGGACTCTCAGGCTACAGACACAATCTGTCTGATTCCCATGCTCATGTTCCTTCTGGGTAGCACTCTCTAAAGAAGCCCTTCCTGGTGGATCCTCAATCCATGCCCCTCCTACTGGCCCCCGCTGGCTGCTTTCCCCAGAGTCACTTTCAAATGGCCATAGAAACCTAGTACCAGTGAGAAAGTCTAGGTCTCAGGTCTCTGGCAAACAGTATAGGTTCAATGACAGATAAACAGATCAAGGTCACTGCACTTCAAGCCCCAGCCTTCCTACTTTCAGCAGAGAACTCTTTGTCTTTGAGAAAATTCCATTAAGGCTGGAAGGTTGGAGACACTGGCTTTGTACAACCTACGCATGTAAAATGCCTGGAACATAATAGATATGTGCAGATATTTGTTCCATTTCTCCATGAGGGTCAGTTCATTCACCAAATGTTTACTGGGCATTTACTATATGCCATCCAGAGTAATTCTTATGTGGATCTGCTACCAGGAGAAAGGAATAAGTAAGGGAGCACTAACAGCAAAAGATGCTCCTTCCCTGAAGTCTAACTGGCAGAGTGTGGGTCCTGCTGGCTTTACAACCTTATGAAGATATGTTGGTAGAAGAGTGATCCCAAACCCAGCTCACAGATCTCTCATCATGCATCCTTCCAAAGAGTCCTGTGCGAATGCTGCAAACAACATGGTGGCTCATTTCAATGAAACCGAAAACACTGCTCTCTTATTGGCAATCTTGCCAAATGTCCTGGGATTGTCTAGTCAGATAAGACACTGGATGTATAGTGCAACCCCTCATAGGGACTGTATAAAATGTGATGTGACAAAACAACTTTTCTTCAGCATTAAAAAGCAAAATCCAAGAAGGCCTCACCCCTTGGGAAAGGAAATTGGAATTCTGGCCAGTTTCTACTTAGTTAAAAAAATAAGAGATAAAGGGATGGTGCAGAAGGGAAGGGCATCTTTGGGAGGAGGTTATGATGCTACTGCAGGATCATCTGGAAGAAGAAAAGCGTCCAGGCTCCCTTCCTTCCCTGTTCATCACTGTCTTTGGTTAGGAAGCATGCCTGCCACAGCCTAGAAGGTGCAGTTGTTAGTACTACTGATGCAGGGAGTCTGATCAGATCACCAGGCAGAAGTAGGGAAGGGCTGTAGGAGTAGGCAATGGTAAACAGTCTAGGACAGGACTGGCTGAGAAGCTGAATGCCTCCAGAGTGCATGGAATTATGGGATAGAAGATTTGAAATAGAAGAGGGCTAGCTCTCTGGCTCGGGGTCTCTCTGGTTCTCATGCTCTCTTCTTCCTCAAGGATGTCTCGCTGATGTGCTGCAGCTGCCTGTGTTTCCCAATGGCTGGTAGTTTAGATGGCAGGGAACTCTGGGCACAGCCTAGGATTGGGCTGGTCTGGCAGAGGGTGGCAGGGTTACCCTTTGGGTGTTCTAGAGGGTATGGGCTCTGAGGAAGAAGCCTGCCATTCTTCCTAAATTGTGTAGCTTTTGTATATTATGTTGTTTTAGTTTGTAAACTAAACCTATAGAAATAAGATAACTAAAAACAGGGAAATGTTAGGAAAACCCAGGTGTTAGAGTTTAGCCATAATTGTAGGCTTAAGTGATTAAAGCTGTGACTTGATAGGCTTTAAGGGACTGCTTTTGAGGAAAGACTCCTTTTCTTAATCACCAAACCTTTGCCTCTGGAATTTTGCCTAGAGGGTGGCAGCAGGCAGCAGGACCCCAGTGGCTGTTCGGTTGTACTACCTGCTGCCATCCTGATGGCTAAAGCTGGTGGAGGTGGGATGGAGGTTGGAAGTTGAGAACTGAACTGAGCCAAGCTGAACTGCCCAATGCCATCCTTTCCCCCTAGTATTTGGAATTGGCTAACAGTGATGGAGTCAGTCAGATGGTAGCAGGTCCTGGACTACATACGGGCATGCACACTTGAGCTTAGTGGGTAGGCTGGGCCTGGGAAAAGCAGACTTCAACTGCTTGGAGAGGTCAAGGAAACAGAAGAGCAGAAAGGAAGAAACAAGGGACCTGAGAGTGAGAGACGGAGAAGGTAGTTGCTGATGATAATTTTCCATTTCTAAGGAGGCCTGAATATCTTCATTGCACTTCGTTTCTTTGCTATTTGCCTATATCCTTCCATAAGCCTTCACTGTAGGGAGTTAGCCTGAGTGGCTTCCTGTTTCTGGCCACTCGGGTGTGTCCTTTCTACAAGACTGCACAGTCCTCACAACTGCTTCCTTCACCACTGTCCCTCAGACTTGCTGTTTGTAATTAAGGAGCATAAAAGAAAGTAAAGTAACAGTATGCTATCAACAAAGAGATAAATCAAGGCAAGCCATTTAAAACAGCATAAAAGTCAAATAACAAGGTTAAAATAAAAAGGAACAACATAAAAATAAAGCTCGAAATAAAAGTTGAATATGGTGAGAGAACCAGATAAAATATAAGCCACGGATAAAGTAAATGTGAGATAAAAGAAAGTCATTAAGTCGTACATCAGCTGAGAACAATTAAAATACAAGAAACAAAAGAGCGAACTGAATACTGAAAGAATATAATCTACAAACCATAAAACTAGGATAGTCAGTCAATAAAACAAAATGAATAAGAAGATAGAGCTCATTCGTCCCTGGGACATATGCCAAAGGCTTGATTCTGTGAACAAAGACAGCCAGGGCCTTTGCAGGCAAGATAGGCACTGGTGGAGGGCACAGGCCTCCCACGACTGTCTTTCTATGACAAGGTGTCTCCAGCAAATGTTCTCTGGGTAGAGAACACTATGGGTTGGAAAGCAGGACATTTGTCCTTTCCTTTGCCCTAATGTCCTCTCTCCTTCAATGTGTGTCTCCTACCCATGCCAGCTTCAGTAATGCACCACAGTTACAGACGCATGCCAGCTTGTGTGAAGCTCCCTCAGCTACATTTGTGAGCAGCAAAGAGCAGTGCTTGTACACGCAGTCCATGAGTGAGTCCAAGCATCAAGATTCAGAACCATCACCCTGGCTCCAAGAGGGGGAAAATGAGGCAGAAGGCAAGAGGCCTTGTCCATCTGAAATTCTGCAAAATGTACAGAGGCTTTGGGTTGGGCTGGTATGATCAGAAGAAACTACTGGGGCAATAGAGTCGTTTGTGACAGGTAGCCTCCCCCTCCCAGCTCTCACCAGTCCTGAAACAGGTGTGACATCCAATACCACTCAGGTGATGTTGAGATATCCTACAACACTGCCAAGGAGGTCCCAGCACGGTCAAAGAGAATGGGCATCTGATCGTGAAAATTTGCTAATGGAAGAATTATAGGACCATTTAGGTTTTTCATGTCTTTCTGCATCAATTTGAAAGGTTTTATTTTTAGAAATTTGTTGATGTCCCTTACGTCTTTGAATTTGTCATAGTCACTTATAATGCCATTTTATTATCATATAATATCTGATGGCCCCCTTTTTCATTCCTGCTATAGGTTATATCTTCTTTTTAACTTGATCATCCTTAGCAGAAGTTAATCCATTTTATTAGTATTTTCAAAGTACCTGCAAGTCCAAAGAATAGAGATTAATGAAATAGCAAGCACATACACAATAGATAGGCTCATTTGGGAAAAAAAGATACCTATAAAAATCAGCTAACAAGACATGAAAGGAAGGCAAATCTTGTAAGTGTGTGTAGTAGTAGGTCCTAGCACAGGTCAGTCTGTGAAGACATGCAGCTGGGTGTGGAATGCTATTTGGGTTGTAAAGAATGGCAGTATCTGAACAGTCTGAAAAGAAAGGAGGGGAGGAGGAGGAAGAAGATGAGGAGGAAGGAGAGGAGGAGGAAGGAGAGGAGGAGGAAGATAGCAGAGGAGGAAGAGGAGTCAGCAAAGGCCTGAGTGAAGGCGTAGAAGAGGCGGGTTAACCTGCCTCGTTCTTCTCATAGGATTTAGGTCACAGAGTTAAACAGTAAATATTTAAGGACCAGGTCACAGAAGGCTGTGATGTGAAAGCCAGTGGGAAGGAGTTTATGGCACATCCTGAAGTTAGTGGGCAGCCATTGAAGGTGTTTGGTGGATGAAGGGTTCTGTCCTGCAGGAGCACCTCTCTGCATAGGAGCAGACAGGAAAGCAGCTGGACAGGAAGGCTGTTAGCAGGCAATGGAGGCCAACCTGGCCCAGTGATGAGGGCCTGCAGAGAAGATGGAGAGAAGGGCCTGGAGCCTAAGCAATTTGAAGGAGAAAAGAGCTGAGGGCACATGAGATGTCCAGTCTATGAGGGGGCCTCCAGAAAGTTCTGGCAGGAATAAGTGGCCCTTTTCTGTACTCCAGTGCTGTCAGGGAGCTTCCAGCCAATTTGCTCTGACCCCTTTCCCTTCCACTGACTGGGAAGGCAGACTCCACCTCACTCTCCAAAAAGATGATTGCGTCTCCCTGACTTTCTTACTGTTAGAGCTTCATAAGTGATGATGTATGTAGGTCAGAATGATTGTTCCTTTGCCCTAAAATAGAGTTCTCTCTCTCTCCTGAGCCAACTACTGATTGCCTATCACCTGCACACTAGGAGAGCTCTTTCCCTTAAAGATGTCTCCAAACCCTAGCAACACAGACCCACAGCCTCAACTAAGGGAGAAGGGAGAGGTTTCTTCCAGCTCTTGGTCTCTGATTCTCCTGTTCAATGTGACAGACAGCACATAAGAGAGCAGCACTCAGAACGGACCTTTTGTGGGAGTGCAGTGAAGCAGAAAGCTGATCCTTTTCCATCCGAAAATGCACTTGTTAACACTGGCCACGTTTTTATGCCTGGTACTCACTCAAGGAGCAGTAGAGGAAAGAGGTCTTATTTCCCTGATGGCTGAGCTGAGCTTCTCCCAAGAATAAGGAACAACAGTCCTCAAAATTCCAATGAGATTATCTCGTATTATCAAAGCTGACATAGTATCATGACCATCTTTGCTCGGGTGTGTCTTGCCATTTCTTAATAAATATTAATACACTCACAGTTCCCTTTATGGCCACATATGTTTGTGGAATGCGAAGTTAAAAAGACAGTTCTTAACTGTGAGACTTCTCAGAGCCTTTAATGGGTTAATCTGTATTGTGAATTTCCAAGAGAACCAGTGTTTCCAGCACTACACATTCTTGGAAGTACCTTTTTGGAGAGTGCCTCACATAACTAGAGCTTCACGGAGCACTGTTTGGGGAGATGGTCAGATGCCCATCTCACTTGCATGCTGACAGCGCTGCGTGTGTTCTGTGGGTTGTGTTCAGACTCACCGTGCCCTTGCTTGCCTCTGGAACAGAAGCTCTTGGGTTCCGGGGGATTTTATTGCATGATGGTGACACTGAATGGCCTAAAGTTATTAAGTCAGCAAAATGTGTTGGCAAGGGCCTCGCCACGTTTCCCCACCTTCCCCTTCTTTTTCCCACCGAGGGCCCTCTTGTTCGCTCCAGGCACAGCTATCAAAGTTTTCCTTCATAAAAATGGGAGTGTAAATAATTCACAGTAAGGCTGCTTACTGGGTTACCCACCTACACAGGCACCCCTTTCTTCACTCGTTCAGTCATTCAAAACACTCAGTGGTGACTGTGCTAGGTACCGAGGGTGCAGCAGAAAGTAAGTTGCAGACTTGCCCGTGAGAAGATCACAGCCCAGTGGGGAAGACAGAGAACTAGACAGATAACTACTCTTTTGGGCAATGTGCTATGAAGGAGGGATGAACAAAGTGCTTTGGGAGTAGACAAAAAACACCTCCCCTGGTCCCAAAGCAATGCATTTAGAGAAGAAGGAGGTTTCCCCTGAGTAAGTGGGGAAAGGTGCTACAGCAAAACAAAGGACACGAGAAAAGCTTTGAGACAATCAGCTCACTATATCCGGGGAGAAGAGCAAAGGGCCCAGCATGGATGAAGAAAGGGATGACTGCAGAGAAGTGACTGGAGATGAGGCCAACAGGGAGGTAGAAGCCAGACAGGAGCTGTCCTCATGGGTAAGGAGTATTGATTTCATTCTGGGAACTATGAGGAACATTATGGCCAGGGGCAAAGGCATGCATCTATAGGTGTGGAACCCCAGGCAGAGCAGTAATAAACTGAGTTTCTTTTACTCTCTGCCCGCTTTGGGGTTTCTTAGTCTTGGGACATCCCTACCTGCTCTCCACCCTTCTCCAGATTCATCCTATGTCCTGTCCTTGCAGTTACTCCTGCTCCTCCCAGATCTCCTAATTACAAACCCATTGCCATACGGGAGTTGCTGGATTGGTATCTCTGGCCTCCCAATGCCCATCAGGAAGCATCAATGTACAGCTCCACAGTTGCTCAGGAAAGGAGAGGTGGACATCGTGGGTGTGTTCCTAGGGTTACGGTTAGATGCAGACAGCATGCGTATTACTTGCAGTGCCACTGTTTTATTTTTGTTTTTTAAAGATTTTATTTATTTATTTTCAGAGAGAGGGGGAGAGAAACATCAATGTGTGGTTGCTTCTCATGCACCCCCTACTGGGGACCTGACCCAAAACCCACTATGTGCCCTGACTGGGAATCGAACCAGTGACCTTTTGGTTCTCAGGCTGGCCCTCAATCCATTGAGCCACACCAGTCAGGGTTGCAGTGCCACTCTTTAGTATGAAGCTCCTGACCACAGATTTGCTGAACACGAGCTACTTGGCTGATGTACCATAACTGATTTGATGGAGAAACCCAGAAATTAAGGAATGTATAGCCCTAGGCTAGTTTTATAAATCTCACCAAGTTGCAGTTACTTGGCTGAAAATAAAGATATAATTTCCTTCTCAGGCTTTCTTTAGGAAGTACCACATTGGATGATGGATACTGATGCTGTGGTCTGAGCTTAGGTTGGACTCAATGTGCCCAGACATAGGCGGTCAACTGGAGGACGGGGCAGGATTTATAGGAAGGTTCCAAGAAAGTCCCTTGGTGGTCTTGATGAAAGCCAGAGTTGAAGAGTATATTAGTTTGCTCAGGCTGTACCAAACTGGGTGGCTTAGAAATGTACTGATTCACACTTCTGGAAGCTAGAATCTGAGAGCAAGGTGGTGCTAGAGGGTTTTCTGAGGGTTGTTAGGGAGCATCTGTCTCTGACTCTCTCTGAGCCTCAGTGGTTTGCTTGCATCACCCTGATCTCTGCCTTCACCTTCACGTGGTGTTCTCCCTTTGTGCGTGTCTGTGTCCAAATTTCCCCCTTTTTATAAGGACACAAGTCATATTGGACTAGGGGCCCACTTTACTCCTGAACGATCTCATTTTAAGCAATTACATCTGCAAAGATGCTACCCCTAAGTAAGGTCAGGTTCTGAGGTACAAGGGATTAGGGCTTTAGTGACAGAATCTTGGGGAGACACAATTCAACCCATAACAAGAGGAATGTGGGATGACCCAGTAAGCTCATCTGAGACCTTCTGGGAACTGCAGAACTTTATGTGGTCTGTGGCCCACATTACACCAAAGTTGTGAACAGCCTGAGTGTTATAACATGCATGTTCATAGCATGTTACCTGTGACTGGTGTGGAGGTCTCATTTACAGCAAAGATTGGTGAGGCCTGGGGAGGCTAGCTTATATGTAAAAATGCCTGGCATGTGTCTGGTCCCTAGTTCATGACAGCTCCTTGTCTCCCACACCCTCACTCTCTGTGTTCCAGCCAATCAATCATGTTTTCTCTTTAGTTTTCTGCAGGTTTTTTTATTTTATTTTTTTGCAACAGCCTTCCAGGGCCATGTTACCCCTTATCTTCAAAGATCAACATCTGTGCTTCCTGCGGTCCTGAACCCCTCTTCTTCCCAAAGCCTCTCAGATCCCTGCCTCCAGAGGTATGGGCCGGGGCACCTACAGGGCATACCTTACCTGGCTCCCTGTATCTTCGAGCAACTTCAGTGCCAGGGGAATTGCCAGTGAGGTATGGTGCCTCTGAGAAGTGAGGAAATTCCTGAAGGTGTTTGCCAGAGAGACAGCGAAAGGTGTTGTTTTCACTTAGCAGGTGTTTAAATTTTTATGAGACACAAACTTGTGGAAATCGCAGACTTTCAGATAGTGTTTGACATCTAGAGTCACTCGGCCTTCCCAGCTGAGTGGCTGTAGGTGGGTCTGGAGTGTGTGTTTGGTTGGGGGTGGTGGGAGTGGTGGTACTGGGATTCTGATGGAAGAATTATCATGGGCTCATGGGTCCAGTGTGGCCCCTGTGGGGACATGGGCACTGGAAAAAGTCATTCAGCTCCCAGAAGTCAGCTCGACCTTGAAATGTGTATGAGCACACCTTGGAGATATTGAGGGCCAGTTCCAGATCACTGCAATAAAGTGAGGATCTCAATCAAGTAAGCTGTACTCATTTTGCTGGTAGAAGGCCTTGTCTTCAAATTGTAAAAAAAACGCAACACCTATGAAGTGCAATAAAGCAAAGAGCAACAAAACGAAGTATGGCTCTACTTGTCCTTCCGTTAGCCCGAATGGCTCCCTTGTTTCAGCTGTGTGTACTGCCCACTTACACTCCACCCCAAAACCCTCAGGGCGAGGGCCTGCTGCGTAAATAAAGTTCTCTCAAGCCAGTGGAGTTATATTGGGTTCTCCTCCTTCTTCCCTCAAATCTGACACAACCATATCCTAGAACTACAAAATCAGTGCCAACATGGGTTACAAGATTTCCATGAGTTTCTTTCCTCCCTCCCCTTCTTCCTTCCTTCCATCAGTATATACTGAGCATCTACCACATGCCAGGCCCTGGGTTGGGTGAAGGATATGGGTGAGCACAAAGCCATGTCGGGTTTTTGGGCTGGTGGGGCAGGCAGAGGTCCCAAGCTTTCAATTCAGGACTACACTTCAGTCCCATGACAACTGACCTCAAGAAGACTGGCTTCTTGGGACCAGTGATTCTCCACCTTGACTGCCCATGAGAATCACCACCAGGAGCTTTTACCTAGGCTGGTAAAAGCCTCACCTGAGTGCAATTGAATCAACGCTGCGGGCAGGGGGGCTCAGACTATGCATCCTAACACAGAGCCAGCATTGAGAAGCCTGCCCTGGGCCACCCTCAGCACCCTTTAGACAATCTGTTCACATGTCCTGTCTTCTGTAACCCGCCTCGGTTAGTTTTCACGGCTGACCGGGCGTGTTTCTAGACAAGTCATGGAAGTCAACCCTCCCTGAAACATGACCCCACAACCCCATGGAAATCATCCTTTCCCCACAATAACTATGTAGTTTTGCCTTTTGACAATTTCTCACACCTGTAACATAAAACGATCCACAGAAACAACTTACAGCGGGCCTACTGTCTGTTTTGCCTGGCGCCACCCATGATTAGGCACTTGTGACCCTCTATAGGCCTGATCCTTCACAGTCCGCAGTTAGGGATTTCCACTCCTGGAGTTAACACAAGGCTGAGGACCAAGGTGAGCGCAGCAGAGCCACGTTGAAGACGACGTGATGGTGGGAGCTGTGGTCACAGGGGTGCTAATGCTGGGTCCCGAAGTAGGGGAGCCACTACTGAGCTCCCATGAATTGTGACCAAACGGAAAGTGAGGACTCACGTTGGCATCTTCAGATTTTTTTTAATGTGAAATCTCTTGATTTTTAAATGTCAAAAGCAAATCAATTTTTCGAAATATTAAAAACTAACCAAACCAAACCACACTGAGCAATGCAAGTCAGACACGTCCACTGAGCAGATTTGGTTTCTGAACCAAAAGGACAGCAAGCGCATTGGCCATGAAGGGCTCTGTCCACAGACAGACCTCCCGGGATGGACTGCCACTGCCAGTTTCTGCTGCCCCAGGTCTGATCAGTGAATCGGAGGCCAGCAAGTCCTGTCGCTGGGGCCCCTCTGCTGCCTGCCATGAAATGCAGGTATGAGGCTCATATAGACTTGTGACACGAGCTGACTCCGTATTAACTCATAATGGCTGCTGATAAATTTTACACAAGACAATTAAACAGTAAACTATAATTAAGTGCCTGGAATTCAGTTGTTGACTTTACTAACGACTCTTCCTCACCTAAACAATTGGTCTTAGGTGTTGCCAGGTAACAGAGCAGCCATAATCTAGCCAGAAATACACTCATTTACTTAAAAACTGCTCCTGAGTCTCTACTTGAAGTGGGCACTGTGACCCAGAAGGGATGGCAAGTCCTCACCCTCAAGGTCCATGCTCTCCTGGAGAAGAGTACATTGTCAGCTAAGACGCCTCAGTGGTGTGCTGGCTGTGAGGGGCAAGCTAACCTTGGTTATGGCCCAAGAAGGTGTCACCTACCCTCCTTTCAAACTGCTTTCCAGATTGTTTTCACTGAATGTTCACAAAGAACACTGTAAGAAAATCAATGAAGGAAGATGCTATCAAATATGATTGTGAAATTTCCACAGTAAATGAATACAGCATTTCTGAGTGCAGTGGACACTCTGGAGAGAGAGGGCAACTTCTCTGCTTTCTTGCTTTCTTACTATAGGCAAGAAAAAGGTGGGGGGAGGGTAGAGGTAGAGACCTGGGTCTGTATTGGGTGCTGGTACAGCTTTCTGAGGACTCCCATGGATCATTTGGGGGGCCCTTATGCCTAGGTTGAGACAAGAGCCAGTTAAAAATGAATGACAATGTGGAACCGGCAGGAAGGATGAGAATACCTGGTTCTGCTGCACCGAGAGGTGGGGCTCCATTCAGGCTAAAGACTGTGTCATCCAACAGGGTCCGGATGGCTGTGTCCCTTCCTTCTTTTCCCAAATGCTGTTTCCTTTATCTGGGGTGGCTTCTGTCCTTCTCCTGGGTTATTCTCACAGTTGAGCTTTTCCCCATGGAGTTGCAGAGGCCCTACCTCCTCTCACATCCCCTGCAAAGCCATCTACCTCTGAGGCTAGCTTTTGCCCCATGAAGTCTCCTCAAGGAAGCCCTTCCCGTCTACCTAAGCTTCCTCCTGGATGCGCTTGCACAGAAGCATTTATTGAGTGCCAATTATGTGCCAGATGTTTCATCTATAAATTAGCCCTTTTAATCCTCAGCACAACCCAGCAGAGGTCTCCTTTAGAGCTGAGAATACAGAGGGTCAGAGAAGTTCAGCGAGAGGGGTGGGAGCACAGAGCTGCTAAATGGCAGGTAGGTCTGGAGTCGACCTCGTGGCGCTTTCCCCTCTGCTCCTCGCAGACAGTCCGCACACAGCTGGGGAGGTGATGAGGGCTCTGTGCCAGAGAACGGTCCCTGGGGGAGGCAACAGGTGAGTAGGTCTGGGAGGAAGAATGTGGGTGAGCCACACAAAGGAGGAGCTGGTAGTCACGGGAGAGGAGCCAGCTCATTTTCTGTGTACACTTCTTTCAGCACTTTCTTCCGTAACAGCTACACTACAGCGTTCTCTCAAACCCTCTGTATTTATTTTTAGTATCTTGATAAATGGAATTGTCATCCACCATGTTTTGATCCAGAAATCTGGGAAGTTTCCTAGATGTTTTCCTTTCCCTCACACTTTCCATGTAATTGATCCCTAGAACCCTCACTCTCATTACCCCACAATGCGCCTTTTCCCTGTGCTCACCATCTCTCGTCTGGAATGTTGCCGTAGCCTCCGAACCGGGCCCTGGCTCCACTCTGGTTCACCCCCAGCCCATCCTCCAGAAGAGAGCCAGGAAGATCTTTCTGTAAAGCTGAGCTCATCATACTACTCGGCATTTAAACTCCTTTAGTGGTTAGCATTTACCTTTAAAATAAATTCCTTTCTTTTTTTGGCTTAGCACAGAAGCCCCTCTGTGGTGGGATCCCTACCTTCTTCCCCACCCACCAGCTGTCTGTGTAGAAGGCCTTGCAGGGCCCACACCCACTTCTGGTCTTTTCTCATGTGGTGGGTTCCTCTTACCTGCCTCTTTGGCTAATCTCTACCTCTTTGTCCCAGTCCCAGGAGGAAACAGGTGAGATAGATAAAGAGAAATTCAGGTGGAGAGAAATCACAGGGGGTGAGGCAGGAGCCAGGGACACAGATACCACCCCTGGGTCTGGGTGAGGGAGCAGTTTCAGAGGCTGTGATGACGGGGCCACCTGACAGCACCTCTGACCCTTGGTCAAGGGCACATCCAGCCTGCAGGGACCGAGCAGGAAGGGTGCCAGGGCAATGAATAATCCACCATTACTCTTCTTCCTTCTCCTGAGCTCCTCCCAGGCCCCATGGCTAAACCAGCTGGAAGCCAGATGGCAGGGCAGAGTGAGGCAGGAAAGAAAGGCTTTGGAGGGCAAACAGAATCCCTGGAACTGAACCCACTGCTCATCCCTTAAAATCCGGCCAGGCTACCTTGTCTGGGAGGCCTTCTTGATCACCTTGCACCTGGGCTAACTCGGGTGTCCCTCCTCTGTGCTCCCGTGCTCAGTGACTGGCTCATGTAGGTGCTCCGTGAATGTATGTTTTCACATTGCAGTGGTGGCCCACCTGCCCACAAACCTGGGTTATGAGCTCCACATCCTTACAATTTCCTACTGTAGTTAGGCTTTCCCTGATTTGTCTTTCCAAAATTAACGACCTGGAAGCTCCCAAGGCCCTTCATGGTGGAGGCTGCAGGGTCTGGAGGGCAAGTCTGTTTTTCCTTCCTTCACCCAAGTGATGCTCCACGCTCCCCAACCGCCTCGTCCTCCACTGCCCAGGTGAAAGTAACAACGGCCTTGAGCATTTGCTCTGCCTCAGGCCCCGCACTCAGAACTTACAGGCTCATCTAATTTAATCAAATATCCTACAAGGTAGTTACTATCATTCCAGCTTTGCAAAGAAAGTGAGGCTCAGAGAAGCTTCCAATTATACCCAGTGCCATAAATGTACTAAGCAATAGAGCCAGGACTGGAATAAAAACTTTAGGAACTTCATGCATTGAAAATGCTAGAGAGCCCACTACCTTCCTAGTTCAAAACATAAACACACAAAACATTGGCACAAAACTAATGCAGATGCTGGAAGTAGGATAGCTTCTAAATTTTATAATTCTGAAGTTCTGGATACATTTCTCTGAAGTTGAACTTCTTTCCTTTTTGTGGGCCCCCCCTCCTTTGCTGGTGCCTAACACACTCCTCAGTGTACCAGTGGTCACCTGGCCCTGGGGTGAGAGGGCTGGAATCTGGGCCCGTCACCCATGTTCTTAACCACCAGGCTCCCTGCCCAGCTTCCAAAGTAAGCACTCCTTTGGCCAGTGGAGTAGCCTCAGCATCTGCCTGACTGGATGTGAGTGGCCAGGCCACACAAGTTTGGCTTTGCTTTCCCCCTTGCAGCTGCTGCCCGGGCCTCCCTCAGGGCTGCTTCTACTCTGTGTGGGCCAGAGAGAGCATCCTGCTCATTCCCAGCACCCAGACCATCACATCTTCTATCTTTTCCAGTCACCAGCCGATGCTGGAGGCTGAAAGGGAAAAAGGTAAATACTTAGGAAAGGTCCCAAACACTAGGAAAAAGCTTGAATAGGAAGAACCTTGGTTGGAGTTCCATGAGGGAGGGGGTCACTGCCAGCAGTGGGGTGCTGCAAGCTCTGGGAAGAGGCAGTGTGTGAGCTGGTGCAGAAAGTAGAGAAGATTCGAGAGGGATGTAAGTGAGGGTCAAGGCCCAGCACAGGTGGGACTCACAAGGCATGGAGAAAGGATGAAGTCAAGGGTGAGCATCGTAATGACAATGCACGTGGCCCTGGCCACACAGCGGTCCTCTGCAGACTGTCTGAAATTGGCCCACTGCCACTCATTTTAAGAGTCTTGGTTTTGACTTATAAATTTTTCTTTCTAAATATATGATGCCTGCTCTCTTAAGGCAGAACAAATCCTGTCCCCTATTCTCTTGTAGCTCACAATCGATTTCAGGACCAATGAAGTAATTAGGCTGATTGGTTTGGACTGGGGCTGCTACCCATACCCAGAGCGGCCACATTCTGCTCCGTGTCTCCATTTACCCGGCAAGGCTTCTCCAGCATGAATCACAACCACTGGCTTCTGTGTAGGTGGGGCAGAAGGCGGGGGTCGGGACGCTGTGTCCCTTCCACCCCATGTGTCAGTTGTCAGGGAACATGTGCACACTGCCTCTGTGCCATGCAGCGGACGAGCATGTCAGGCTGTCACACAGTGAGGACACTGTGTTTCTCCTTTCCTGGGTCAGCTTGTCTCTGGCCAGCTATTAGACAAGCAGCCACTCTGGTTCCACAGTGTCAGCCTACTCCTGAGAATCGGAACCGGGTAAACACCTGTTGATGAATAAGTGAATGAAAGAATAGAGAAAGGGAGGGTTATAGAAGAAGATAAGGCCTCCAACTAGGGCACCTGATTTCCAGAGCTGTGGTTTTCCAGTCCATGGTTCTTCCTTCCTAAACTACAAAAGTGTGCAGTGTGAGGGAAAAACTAATACGTGCGCATTGAGCTTTGCTGCCCACAGACAGGACCGCACGTTTCTAAGTCCCCCTTGCAGTTAGGTCAGGGTCAAGTCACTGGCTCTGGCCAGGAGAATGTAATTGAAGGTGAGTATATTATGTCTCTACTGCCGTAACTCAGCAAGATGGATATTATTATCCCTCTTTAAAGATGAAGCTGCTATAAGTGTCAAAGCTTAAGCCACGTGACCAACCTCACCCACCTGATAAGAGGTGACGCCACCTTCCTTTTACATCTATTTCAAAGAATTCGACATCCTCCTGTGTTTTCACTACTCCAGGCAGCCTACACAGAAGTAATTGTGTTATTATTATAAAAAATTAATACCATACAAGGCTTATTGTGAGTTAAGCCAAGAATCAAAAGCCTCGTTTCTTTTTCCTTTTCCTTTCTTAGTGTGAGCACACTTTGACATTAGTGCAGCCCTGGCTAACCATCAAAATGATTTTTATGCTGACTTAATTAGGATTTAGGACAGAAGAGACAGTTGAGCGTGGAAATGGTAATCATTATTTGGCAGTTGTGGTTTAAACTGGAGCCTTGCACTGGAGCTCTTCAAATGCCTTTGTTCGTTCACTCGCCCATCCACCAAACATCTTTCCTGGTTAGGTCTCTCTGCCACAGGATGCAGAGATGAGAAGACTCAGCCCCTGCCCTGAAGAGCTCCGAGTCCACAGGGAGAGCCGGAGTGAAAGGCTGCATTTCCCCACAAACACCAGCAAACAAAGTGCCATCTCCTGCTTCTGCACTAAATTCCCAGGACAGCTTTGGTGGCAGATGTCATGAGTGGGCATGGGGTGATTGTAGACTCAGAGATGACACCTTTAAGTGACAGGATATTTGCACTCGGTATAGATGCCTAGATGTCAGAAGGAGGTTTGGCTGCCAGCCCTGCCTGGGAGGACAATTTGGCTGTGGCTTCTGTTCTCCGGTGTCTTCTGCCTCCTGGTGACTGTGCGACTGTGCACCTGTGCAGGAAGCCCCAACACTCCCTGACCTCACTGCCTCAGCACCCACAAAAAGCAGGTCTGGGTCAAATCAGCCTTTCCCTCCCCAGGTGCACATCATCTGTGGCCTTTTAAAAAACACCCATGCTGTTATCCCACCACCAGGCAAACAGGATCAAAATATAAAAGTTGGGGAAAGGAGGTTGGAGTGATGGGGTGGCGGCGGCAGCGGCAGCGGCGGCGGTGGTGGTGGTGGTGGTAATGAACTGATACTTCTAGAAAAGCTCCCAGGTTGTCACCTGAGAGCCGCCAGCTTTGAGAACCTCAATGATATTAATCTAGAGTAATCTCTCAGGTCACTTCCAGCTCTGTGCAGAGATTTAAATACGCAAGACATGACCCAAGAAAGGTCACAGCCTCTCGAATCCCGTTCCCATTACTGCACAGCATTCTTAATATTAGCCTTGCCTATTGCCTTACATTTTTTCTAAGTGCCTTCATATTCATTAAGGAAATAATCTTTAAATACTAATACTACAGCAAGGTAAGTATTTCAGGTATTTTATACATGAAAAATCTCCCCCCACCCCAAAAGCACAGTTCGGTCTCTCCCAAGGTCACTGGTTATTTCCATACAGGAACCAGAACCCAGACAGCCTGTGGACCCCTGGCCCAAAGCCACCTCCAAGAGTTCTAACTGCTCCCCAAAGCCAAGAAGCTTCCAGAAAGTTTTTCCAAGAGGAGGGCAAAGGGGGTTGGTCGTGTCTCCCTAACACTCAGAGACTGGAGAGCCATGTTTCACAGAATTCTGAGTAGAGGGGACCCACGGATGGAGGAGACCTTCTGACATACAGAGTTTGTGAAATGGCAGACAAATTCCCTGAGTCAAACTCTTTATCTAAGAGTGTGAAGGTTCACATTTAAGTTAAAATATTAAATAAGAAATGCCATTCTGAAATAAGAAATGGGAGTCTAATCATTCTCACATCCAGGCTCACTTTGATAGCAATGCCACTTTCTTTCTGTGAAACAATTTGAACTGACGTGTTAGCTTATCTGCTGTGCAGATAACACAGTGAGAGTCAGGTGGGAGGTATCCCCTTGCCAACCAATTCTTGAACTCACAGGGACAGGATAAGGCCTCATAGAGAGGGGCACAGGCTGGAGCAAATGATGGTGCCTGAAGAGGTGCCTCGTCCCAAGGAGTATCCGCCAGCAAGTAGAAGGGCAGCCACAGTGGCAGGCAGGCAGGCAGGAGTTACCCTCTCCAGAAGTGCCACCTTGGAAAGTAAACACGAACCTGCTGGGCACGAAGACAGTGAAGAGGAGACCAGAGGGAAGCAGTGAGAAAGCGAAGTTTCTCTTTGAGTCGCTCACGAGAAGGGTGTTAAAAGTGGTGACTTTATGTGCCTGATTCCCACCAACCACAGGCCAGGCCTAATTCACCCAGGCCCACTCCAGATTCACCCTTTCCATATTAAAACATGACACACTGGAAGCCACAACGCAGGCACAGAAAGAAATCCTCTTCCCCCAAAGTCCCACACAGAGTGCTAGGACATTTTTCCACATGGGGCTAGAGTTGGAGTGGGTCACTGTGAGTGCAATCACAACAGGAGTGACAGAAACGAAGATGTTATGAGGGATGGCGATGTGGTGGGTAGAAAGATATCACTGACTGCCAACTACAGAATGTAAAGTTTCTTTACAATTAAAGTGCACAAAGTGTCTTCGATCATAAGAGATGCATAACCTTAAAAACTAGGTACACAAACAGAAGGCAATAGAGCCAACTCCCAGATAGAAGGTCCATATCCTTGGGTGGCCCAGAGTTCCACCCTGGTCCTTGCAAATGAGGCAGGGCAGTAAGAAGCCAGGAAAATTTGTTGGCAAGTGGAATAGGAAAACCAAGATAGTTAAACAGGTAAGCAATTTACAGCCAGATAATAAATCAAAAGGCCTTATCTTCCCTAAGGACACTTAGAAACAAATGCTTTACATATTCTAGATTGTGCCCAGGACAGACCCACCTTGGTCCTAGCTCCTCTTTGGTGACATTCTTTGAAGGAAAAATTGACCAGAGAATGACTCTGACCCCTCTATATGGTCATTTTGATGAATTAGCATATTAAAGGACACACCTGGAAAGCTGATGAATATTCTATTGAGATCCTCCCCTGAGAACTCGCCTAAAATTCTTACTTTTAGAAAATAGAAAAAAACCCTTAAGACAAAGGACCCAGTCCGTGCTCCTTCCCGAGCACCTGCACCTCTCCCCCACTTCTTTCCTCAGGCACATATTTTTGCTTTCTTTCTCCTAAGCTCTAGTCTAAAGGATCCCAGGAGACTTGCAACCGGGGGAGCAGTAGGCAGCGGCAGCTCATTCCAGGCTAACCACCTGAATCCGTCTCCAAGGGCCTTTCTCTTGCCTCTGTAACTTGTTTTCAGAGTCCATGCAGCCCAGCTGGCTCATTTCTTTGGCCTCTGTGACTTTCTTTCTAAAGGACCAAGGCAGCTTTGCTCAGGCTCGACTCTTCCTCATGTTTCCAAGGGCCAAAGCAGCTCCATCTAGGTTTACTTCTGTTGCTATGATCTTGCCTCTTCTCTTTTAAAACCTTCCTTTGTTTCACTGTCCCCAGCTTTAATAAACATGCTCTTAAAGTCACCTGGACTTGGGTCATGAAATCTCTCCTGCACAAAACACCACATTTTCCCAACTATACCAGGACAGGCCCACCTTGGTCCTGGTCCCTTTCTGGTGACATAACTATGGGTGACATCATCACGTGGAGGAAAGGCCCTGTCAGGTGTGAGAAGCTCTCCTCACTATTTTCAAGAGGATCTTTCATAATTATTTCTAGCCTCACCTTCTCTATCTCTCCCCTCTTTCAATTACCAATGCTATGTGCCGAATCACTCCCCAAAGGTAAGGAGCAAGGGCAAAACCTGCCAGCACATTTCTGAGTGGTTAGTGTAAGATGGGGAAAGGGGCCAGCTTCCCCGGCTGACCATTTTTCAGTAAGCTCAGCCTTCAGACCTATCCTGGGTCTACTCTGACAGTTCAGCATCTCTGCAGTCTGATGCAGCCTCAGCACTTGAGGCTGTCCCTCTGCCCAGGATCACCAGACAGCCTGTTGGGGAGTCCAGGCAAAGAGGGATAGCACCACATGACATTTGTGTCACTACTCTTAGAGGATGGCCCAGGGTAAATACTTTATTTATTATTTGTTAATACTTTATTGAGGCCATCTGAGCAAGCTTTAGAGCTGCTAACAGGGAGCAGATATTACTAGCAACTTGAGAGAGGCAGAGGTAGCTCCTGGAAAAGATGGAGCCTGGCTGAGGGTGCAAGGAGGTTGGGTGGAGGGAGATAAATTCCTCTGCTCTGAAGAGGATAACTGGTCCCAATTAGAAAAAAAAAAAAAACCCAACAACCTAATAGCAGGTATAATTTTAAAGAGAGGCCTTGGGTAAGCACTGGACACTACTGACAAGGCCATAAGTGAGAGGCACTTGCTATATTTCTTAAAGAATCTCTGAAGGCTTTAATGAATAGGTAGGAATCATGGTTAATTAGCACATCCATTGTCGGAATGCAAATGTGGCTGCTAACCCAGCAGCTTTGCTCTAAACACACTAACTGTGCCCTTGTTTACAAGGTAATTGTCCCAGAGCGCTTGTTGTTCATAAATTACTACGGGGGGGTTGGGGGTGAGGAGATTCCTAATAGGAATTCCAGGGCTTCTGAACCCCAGCTAAGTACTGCAGGGAACGATTGAGTTGGTTCTAGGACAAAGTCTCAAGGGCCAAAGACCTTAAATGAGGACAAAGTGAGCAGCAGGACTTTCCACTCCCCCTTGATGGTCCCAGTACCTGCCCTTCCCAGCAAATGATTGTGGATGCATCTGCTGCTCCGGGACCTCCCTTTGGCGTTGATTAATACAGATAACTTTATAATGAAAAGCTATCATTTATTGAGTCCTGGGAAATGCATTGTCTCTGTTAACTTTCACAGTAACCCCCTGGGTAGGTCCCATATTACCTTTATTTTTGATGCAGGACAAGCAGAGTTTAACAAAATTAGCTCAATCTTTTCAAGTCACACATTGGGATTAGAGTTGGGATTACAACCAGGTCTATCTCACTTTCTTGGTTAGGTGTATTACTCAGGTCCACTGACTACTATAGGTAAAAAAGATGGGTGGTTTCCTCCCTAATTATCCAGCTTTATCCCCCTTGGTATCACTAATACACCTACATCAGTGTTGCAGGAATTTTTACTTGTTTATAGTTCCCCAAATACAATGTGTGAGCTCATGCTACAATGCCTTTGCACTTGCTGTTATCTTTACTTTAAACCTATTAAGAAAAAAAAAATGTGGAAAAAAGCTAAAAGGATGATTCTATGATCCTTTAAGGTTGTCCTGAGCAAGGGTGAGCTACAGCTTGTGGGCCAAATCCAGCTGATCACCTGTTTTTGTAAATAAAGTTTTATGAAACACAGCCACACTCATTCATTTAAGTATTGTCTAGGGCAGCCCTTGTGCCTCAAGGGCAGAACAGAGACTCGATGGCTCACAAAGTCTAAAATACTTACTATCTGGGCCCTTATGAAGGGGTTGGCTGACCCTGCTGTAGGGGGACTCGACTGTGTTTTCCTTATTGTTTACTACTGATTAGGACCCAGATATTTTGCATTCTGTAAAGGTTGGGGGTTAACTTATAGAGAACTGATAAAGGGAAGATGCTGGTAGAAAAGAATCTCAGAAGTTGCAGTTTTATTGCCCTGCAGGGGTTGCTAATTTACCTATCTCTTCTCACCATTCCTTGTTATTTCACAGACTACATACAATCCCAGTCCTCATATTTCTTTTGTGCTCATTTGTCACCTTGTTAGTGCTTCATTAAAAAGCTAAATGAAACTCTTACATATATTCTCTCTCTCTCTCTCTCTCTGTATGTCTTCATTTTGAGAAATTTATTTATTTTTTGAGATTTCTTTTTAAAAGATATTATTTATTTATTTTTAGAGAGGGGGAGGTAGGGAGAAAGGGAGAGAAACATCAATGTGTGGTTGCCTCTCGTGCATCCCCTGAGGAAGAAACCTTCTGTGGGGTTTGAGATAAGAAACTGCTCAGGTAAGGACAGGAGAGGTTGGGGATTGCGTTGATGGGTCCATGGGTGTGTGACACACCTAATAAGCCTTTTGATAACTTTACTCAATGACTCTCTCTATCCTGAGCTTTTAATCTTGAAATTTTCAGAACTACCAAGAGCTCCAGGCTTCAGTAAACTGGAGCCAAAGGCAGAAAATCATTGATTACCTGGATGAAGGAAGAAACCAACATAAGTGCCTCCCATCTGCCAAAAGCTCACATGAACTTAGAAGCATATCATCAAAATATCTGGGAAGAGAGAACCCAAGACGTTTCTAGCAAATGGGTAAATGGAACACAATCTCACACAGCGCCCACTATTTTACCACTTCGATGTGGTAATACATCACTGATACCCTCGATGTTTAGTGTGTTCTTCAGAGTTGTACTTCTGGAAACAGAAAACAGGTAGAGGGGCTTTCCGAGGCACCCCCAGCCCACCCCTCAACCTATGTTCTCTACTAGGTCTACTTCTTCAGCACAGGACTCTCAGGAACCCAGCAGCCATGGCAAAGCTTTGTGCTGAACGTGGAAATCTGTAGCTGGCTTTTCAGTTTCCATGTAATACCTGCATTTTCAAGTTCATTTTGCATGAGTGAAACTCCTCTAGTTGTTATTGCCTTCTGAGATTAGCTTGGGTTTCTGGCAGTTAGCATTCTTGGCCTCATTCAAGAGAGATTTGGTTTCCTGAGATGTGCCCTGTCAGCTTTCCAAAGCTATTTTCTTTTTTCCTGGTCACCCCCACCAAGCCAAGAGGCAGAGCCAGCCCATTTTCCCTGGGGACTGCAGGGTGTGTGCGTGTGTGTGTGTGTGTGTGTGTGTGTGTGTGTAGCAGGTGTATGTAAACTGGTTCATTAGACCTCAGCCTTTGCCTGACTCTTGGCTTTCCTTTCTGGACTTCAGAAAAAGTTTCAAAAACTGTCAACCAAACAACCCTCTCAGTCTTATGAGAGATGTCAAAGGAGTGAGGCAGGAAGAGTCAGAGAAGGCTTTGCAGAGAAATATCGTGACGCAAAATGAGGACACATGTAGATGCCCGCATCCCCTTAGCTACCTTGTTAGAGACGGAAACCTGTGCATGGAACCTAGGTGGAAACATAGCAGGCAATGAGTAATTGGGTACGTGTTGCTTCAATTTTGGATCCTGTTACCTTGCAATTAGATTCAAACACCTGGACTCTCAAAGGTCTCAGCAACCGTTTCAAAGACTTTTCTGTTCCAAGGTTTCAGATCTGGCCATTCCCAGCCCTCACACCACACTCAGTATTGCAACCATAAATTGGATTCCCACTGGAATGCCACCTACTGTGCTCTTGGTGAATATACAGGATTATATAATAAACAACAAACACATGTTTCTTGAATACAAAAATGAATTATTCCCATTAAAAAAGATTTTCATTTCACAAAAGAGAACATGGGCTTTTTTTCCTCCATACTAAATTCAATCAGTGCATTTAAATGTAATTGAACTCTGTCCCAATGACAAACTAGAGTATATGTTCATGGTATAGAGTGAGAAAACACAGTCAACCACAGTAATGGCTGAGAGCTGGCCTTGGCAAAGTCCACGATACCCTCTTTGTGCCTTAACAGGGAGGAGGAAGAGAAGACACAGAGAAGAGGGCTAGGAGAGCAAGAGAAGAGACTGGCTGGAGTTCTGGACTTCAGGGAATTTACCTGTACACGTGCATGAGTGTGCATAGATGTGTGTGTGTTTGTTATCAACATAGTAGAATCTGTAGGGAAAGAAGCTTCCTTCCAGTAGAGGTCAAACAGCAGCAGGGCTGGCCTCATGTAGTAGGCAGATTGGACCATTATATGTGGGGTGTGACTTGGAGCATAATATAAAGGCCTTTCTGTATGAAATTATGTACCCCATCTGCTGTTGTGGCCGACCATTCTGTGATGGGTGGGGCTTCAGAAATTTCAAACTGATTCTCTGAGGGAAAGGAAAACAGTAAAATTTCTGTTGAAGTGAAATGACTGATAAGAGATCCTTTCATGAGAGCAGACTGGTGCTAATGCCTGGTAGGGAAGAGAAGTGCCCTGGCTGACATGGATACAAGACAGAGAAAGGACAATGCAAGGCAATTGAAGGCAGTCTTTGCTGATAGATCCTAAATTGGGGCATGAATATAAAGGTCATCAGAGAAAGGAAAAGCCCTTTCAACTTGAAACAGATGCTTTAAAAGTTTAAAAACTTGGATTTGGGCTCCAGTGTTCCAAAAATGAAACTGCAGAATTCAGCCTATCCAAGCCTGTGGAATTAGAATGAATGATTTAGTTTCTATCTGAGAGTTCACAGCCAAAAAACTAGAGCTAAACCTCATTTTGGTAACTGTGTCATTTCAAGAGAGAACTTTGCCCAGGGCCCACGCTCTATACCATGATCACAGTTGGTTAACTTTGCAAGTCTGGAAAATAGATCCAACAGCCAATACCTATGCCATCACTTTCCGTGGCAGTCAAAACTAATGCATCATAGTGTCCTCCATATTGAACTAATATTAAGTATCAGAATCCTTCTCAACCCAGCTGTTCAGAATTCCAGAATTAGTTCATTGGACTTGGCCCTTTGTCAAAAGCAATGAAGAGGTTCTACATATAAATTCTCCAAAGGTTTTACCTCTATGCTTTTTTTTCTCTGAAAAGGCAATTCAGGGTAGAGCACTCTAGTAGATATATAGCAGATCTATGAGCATTTGATGATAATTCATGTGCAAACAAACACATATCATTGACCCCATCTACAAAAATTCCTGAGAGGTAGGTGGAAGAAAGCATTATCTGAAAATCATAAAAGCATATTTGCTATGACTGCTAACGCTGTTGCTTTCGGAAGAAAAATGATTCACTGAGACCTTATCTACACAGAGCCCTAGCCATGATCAGCCAGAAAGAAATGGTATAGTTGGTCTTCTTTAGTGATGAATCAGATGTTTGCTTCACCAAAAGAATCCAGAGAAATCACTATGATTTAATAAGTCCATTCCAGGTGACTCACCTTTGCTCACCCTCTGGTTTAGGATTCCAGGAAAATGACTGGAGCTCACCACTATGGTGCACTCTGGATCACCATCTTGTAAACAACCTTTAAACAAAACCACAGTGGGCTCAGGCTCGAGCAGTTCTGCAAAAACCTGCGTGGACCTTCAGCTCTCTCAGATTCCATGTCCCTGGAATAATTTAATCTCTCCTTTTCAACAATGAAAAGTTCAATAATAATTTTTCTTTTTTTTTTAGGAGGGGTACTTAGGAGATACCAAATAACACATTTTACTCAAGGTTTCAGTCAAAGATGTTTTGTGATTAAAAACCATTAAGAAAACAACTCTATTGAAAATATACAGACATTCCCAGGAGGAAGCAGAAGCTGGGCCTCTTTAAAGAAAATAAAACAAAACTTTGGTAGAATTGTTAAACCCCTTCCCAGGAGAGGAAAGTTATGAAAAAAATGAAGGCTAGATAACATATGTTTTCAGTGTTTGCTGTCTATTTATTAGGAGAAAAGAAAAACATGGTGGACGAAGACACAGTATAGGGAAGTCTATGCTGCAGCTTAGGTTGAATGGATTGGTAGAGCCAGGGAACCAATATTACCATTATTCCAGATTCCGGAGCATCTACCATGGACACATGGATTTCATTCTCTCCTCATTACCTAAAATTTCTCACAGCCACATTCAAGGTCATCATTCTCTCATTTTTGTAGGTAACCACCAGGAGATGCTGAAGGATAAAGTCATTGGCTATGAGTCGCTGGGGAAAGGGGAAATTAAAGAAAGATTTCAGACCCAATTTTGGCTAAGTGTAGATTTTAAATGGCTCAGTTCAGAGTTTCTGCGTATTTCACTCTTACTCCTAAACTTACTTAACTATCATAGCTTAATCCTATAAGCTTTTTTAATAACTCCAGTGAGCAAAGCATTTGTGTCAGTAGGGCACACTGCTCAGAAGATCTGAGTGGGCGGAACTCGGTTCACGAGGAGGCAAATCACAGCACAGGACTGTGGATACACAAAAGGACTGAAAGGGAGCAACGAGCAGAGTGGGTCACTGAAAACAAGAGGGAGGTGCCAGACACACACTGTACACAATCCATAAGTGAGAATGCCCCAAATAACCTGTTTGGGCTATTATATGCAGGATGGCTGTGTGTACTTGGAGACTATGAAATTCTAAATTTGAATAAACACAGTGTGACATCTTGTCTGATGAATTGTACAGCCAATTCAACTGGCATAGAACACATACCTTTGGGATGGTAAGACTCATCTGAATGTTTGCATGCCTAGGGGAATTAGGAACGGCACACGAAGAGATAGCAGGGTTTGGGACTCTGCCATCCCCTGCTATTTCCCATACCCTGTTACATTTGGAAGAGGCTTCTGAATGTCTCCACTCACTTCTTTGGATGGAGACCCAGCCTGGGAAGCCATGCGTGGTCTCAGTAAGCTGAGATGATGGGCCATTATATCTTAGAGTACCATATTGAACCAGTAAACACAGATAATTGAGTTACCTTCAAAATGATCACTCACACTGAAAAGCTTTGAATTCGTTTAAATGAGGAGCAGCTGTGGCTTTAAAGTACCACCCGGTATACATATAAATTCCTACTTCCAGCCCCATTCCGAAGAAACTGAAGTCTGGAGTGCGTTGAAAGCAGCCTGCAAGTGTGTCCCCTCCACCCTCTCTATCGCCTCTGGGAAAATCCAAACAGAGCTGAGTGGCAGCCACACATGTTACTGCCTTTAACCACATGCACAACCTTCTGTTTCACACCCCCAGCCTCGCCCATATACCCAACAATCAACCTAGTAACACCAATGACAAATCAAAGACAAATCTTGCATAAAAGAGCCCGTATCCACCCAATGTCTCCCCGCCTCGAAACCCCCAAAACTAGTAATTGAGGAGCAAACTGGCAGCTGATCATTCTCCTCCTCTAAGGTAAGACGTGGAACAAAAGGCGAAAAGGGCAAGTGAGGATACGATGCCGTCCAGAACAGAACCTAAGCCACACGGTCTACACTGATTTCCCAGTCTCCACGTGCCTCAAACACAGATGGCATTTGTTGGACACAGTCAGATGTGCCCAGATGGCTCATATGGTTCATTACAAATGGCCCTCCCACTTGGAAATGCCAAAACCTCAGCTCTTCCTGTGCTTCCCAAGAGCTATCTGTGTAGAGAGCTCACAATCCCCTCACCCAGTGCAACAACATAGCATATATTCACGCTTCAGAACCTCTGAGCCTCTGCTCCGTGATGGGGAAAAAATGGTGAATAAGACATGGTTAAACATTTATGGAATGTTACATAGAGGAGATAAAGACAAACAGATAACAGAGGGGGTCCACAGGTACAGAATGTTATGGGAGCCCAGAGGAGAGTGCAGGGACCTAAAGTGTGCTGTCAGAGGAGGTCTCCCAGAGGAGGTGGTTCCAGACTGGAATCTCAAAACATGAGCAGGAATGAGTCAGAGAGTAGGTGGCTTGACCCCCAAAGGGAGGGCATTTCAGGTAGAGGGCATGGCATATCAAAGGCCCAGAGGCCAGAAAGAGCATGACACTTACAGTGGAAGAACTGGGTGTGACAGATTAAATCACTGTTCAGGAAATATTCACATACTTTGCCCCTGTCTCCTGGGAGAAACCTACTGGCATGAAAGTTGACTTTGGGCGGAGTATATGTCTTATTTTGGCCATTTCTAGGTTTGTAGACATGATGTGAGCAGTCAGGTTTGCTATCTTGCGCTCTGGCTCTTTGCCATCAGAACACGGCTTGGATAGCTTCAGGCTCAGCAATGAGATCATTTGTAGAGTAGACCTGAACCTTATCTCAACTGAGATCACCCTAAACCAGCCAAAATCCAGATGATGACAGACAAGTACACAGTAAATAAATGCTTATTGTTACATGCCAATGAGGTTGAGGTGGTTTGTTATGCAGCATTACTGAAAATATAGCAGACTGATACAATAGGAAAGGCAAAGAATGAGAATTGAGGAGGATGGAGAAGGAAGAATATAACCAATTGAGGAGGATGGAGAAGGAAGAATATAACCAATTGGAAATAAACGCAACAGAGAACCAAAGGAAGCAAGAAGTGGCCCTGACACATGAGGGCAGGGACTACCTTCTTTTGGATGGTCATCCATGGCTGACACTTAGCATAAGTCCAAGCACATAGCAGTTACTCAGTAAAGACAGTTCGATGACCAAACCAAGGAGTCCTCAGACATGAACAAACAATGAGCTACACATACATCAGAAACAGCAGACTAATTGCAGGAGTGACTCGAAATTATCACGGGCAAAAGTTGGCTGTGGCCACAGCCTAGAAACACATTCAAATGAACAGAATAATCATATGAACTTAATGTAACCAGAATCTGCTTCACAATGAAAGAGGAGTCACACCTCACCTTCGAATTATACAGGGTCCAGCAGAAGTAACGCCTGCCTGAGTGTGGTTGGTAGGGTACGTGGATGTCTCACGAGATGGACAGCAATTTGAACATTTCACCTAAAACGTCATGTGGTGTGCTTCAGTGTGATACTATTATGTTACAGAATTACATGCTTATGATTTTGTAATAAAAGATTTTGTAATAAAAAAGGGTGTTATTTGTGCTGGACCCTGTATTTTGTCTAGAACTTCTAGGCTCAAGAAAAATATCATAAGCCTCTAATACAGATAGTGTTGGGTACAATACAATGCCCAGTCACTGAGGTCAGACACATTTATTCGGTAAACACTTATTAAGAACCCAGTATGTGCACTGCCCATTGGTAGACTCTGGAAGACACCAGTTCATTTTTTAAGACAGTCTCTTAAAAGCAGAGATTTATATACAATCTTATTTCAAGTACATCAGAACCATAATTCTTTATTGAGCTAACCTCATAGTCACCAATGCTGTGGTTTTACCTTAAAATGAGCTTTCTGAAGGTGAAATGTGGTTAGCTATTCTTAGAATCTCTAGAATTGAGAACCAGAAGTTCCAGAGCCACTGGGAATAATTAGAGGGAATGAACCAAACAAAGCCTTCCTCTCTTCTAGCAGACCTCAAGGGCAATTTCACTTCAATCTTTTTTATTATAAGGGTGGGGGTCAGTGGTGAGTTAAAGGAGAGCAGGTAGCCTGAGAAAAGAGAGTCTGGAGCCAGGACCCATGGGACTTGGTGGAGGGTACTCTACAGAAAGATAACGTCAGGCAGGAAACTAGGGTACACAGACACAACAGCATATCCTGCCCTCGTGCTCTTCATACAATGTGACTTTTGACCCTCCTCCCACCTGGGAGGGCTTCACCACAGCAGAAGCTGCACCATGTGAGTTCCAAGGCTTGGTTATAAAAGGCAATACAGTTTCCACCTGGTTCTCTTGTGATGCTTACCTTTGGAGCCCTGAGACACCGTGTAAGCATCTAAGTGCCGACACCACCATGTTGTCAGGAAGCCCAGAACCGCACGACAGACCACAAATAGATATTCTGTCTACAGCCTCCGCTTAGCTCCAGATGCCAGCCAGCATCAACTGCCAGACATGTGAGTGAAGCTTTGGATGATTTCAGGTTCTGGGTATAAGTCACTCCCAATCTTCAAGTCTTCCTACTGAGAGTCCCACATCAGGAACGGGGATAAGACTTCTCTGCTCTGCCTCTTCTAAAGTCCACAGAATCCAGAGTTGGTTACTGCTTTATCTTACTAAGTTTGCGGTGCTTGGTTTACAGCAATAGATAATTGCAACGGGAACCATGATGGGGAATGCTGCCCTGGTTTCCCCCTGTACGCTCTGCAGTTAATAGTTTACAATTCATCAGCCCTTCACAGCCAGAAACACAAGCATATTCAGGGGTGCAAATGTGCTCCATTGCACAGGACCTAAAGAGACACCTACCCCTTTAGAAAAGTGGTTCTCAACTGAGGGAAAATTTCCCCCCAGAGGACATTGGGCAATGTTTGAAGACATTTTTGACTGCCACAGCTTGGGGGAGTGGTGCTACCATCATCCAGCCAAAGATGTTGCTAAACATCTTACAATGCACAGGAAGCCCTCTTGCAACGCACAACAGAGAACTACTCAGTCTACAGTGTCAATAGTACTGAGGTTGAAACCTCTACTTTAGGAGACAGCAACCACTCAGAGCTGCACAATTTGCTAAGAATGTTCCATTTTCACAGAGAGTGCTACCTAGGCCAGAAAGACCAGGCTATGACAAGATACATGATTGATTGAAGACTCTGTTCTCTCTCAGGTGTTAAATGAAGCAGTGTCTGCAGGCTGCCTACCCCAGGGCACCCAGTCCCCACAACGTCCTCTCAGAACCTTGCCTTCTTCGCCAGGCTCTCTTCAAAGCACAGCAATTAGCCACCTGCTCTCAGACACACTCTAGAGAACTGTTCCATTGGAAAAAAAACGTACTAAGGATAGTAAATTTTAGGACCGTGTGCCGGCTGCAGGTGGCCAGGAAACTATTACTGTCATTAAAGCTGTCTAATTTCAATGCATCACTCTCACGAGCTTCTTTGACAAAAACCATGCACGAGAGGAGGAAGGAAACCATTACAATTCACTTATTTATGCCACTGATAACTGAGCACCATGTGCCCATCTCTGGGTGCTGAGTGTTTTAAGTGGAAGGTGTGGAGCAGGTTGTCCTCCAAACTGCTGGGGTGTTTTCAGGTGGCTGCCTAAGAACCTTCAACTGCAGCAAGATTTACACCCTGTTTACCTTCTGAAAGCCGCTAAAAGTCCCCTTCACTTTTAGAGTGAGGGTAAAGCGCCTTGGCTGATTTATAGGCCTGCTCACACGGCACCGTCGGAAGTCACTCTGTACAATACGCCCTTCTCCGCATGGGGAGCCGCATGGGCAGAGGTCAGAGTCACACTCGGAAGGAACTGAAGTTAGTGAGCAGACGAATTCCCAGCAGAGACTACTACTGAAGGAGTGGTGTGCAATGGTGTGAAAACCAAGCCAAGACAAAACATAAAGAAAGGGCAAATATCTTGCGAGACTTTATCAATTTTTTTCTAAAATAAAAATAGCTCACCCCCCGATTATCAAAGTAATTATGCTCATTGGAAAAAAAAACCCCTCAGATAATATGAAACAATAAAGAGGAAATAAAAGAATATAGTATAGAAAAGGGGGTGGAAGAGTAACTTTACATTTGCAGTGGAGAAACCTGAGGAAGACTGCCTTAGCCAGGCGATCAAGGTCAACATCAACAGTGGTAAGTCAGGTTAGTAGGACGTGCCCTTGGTATGTGACAAAATGGTACTTTACCTCTGTGATCTTTCTCCTGAAAACTCATAACCCTACTCTAATCATGAGAAAAACATGAGACAGATCCCAGTTGAGGGGCATTTCTCAAAATACCTGACAAGTACACAAGTACTGGCAAGGTCATAAAACAAAAAACAAAAAACAACAACTCTGAGAGACTGTCTCAGCCAAGAGGAGCCTAAGGAGACATGATAACTAAAGGTGACATATTATCCTGGATGGGATACTCAAACTAAAAAGGACATTAGGTAAAAATTAAGAAAATCTGAGTAAAGTGTACACTTTAGTTAATAATAATCAATATTGGTCCATTAATTGTAACAAATGTATCATATTAAGGTCAGATAGGAGGGTGAACTGACAGTGGTGGTTATGAGAATTCTCTGTCCTATCATTTGAAATATTTCTATAAATTTAAAGTGGCTCTAAAAATGCAGTTTATTAAAAAAAGAAAATGAAAATCACCTGTAAGTATACCCTCTCGACAACATGACTGTTACGATATGGTTTATAGCTTTCTCTTCACGTACACAATCATTGTATGTGTATACATATTTGTATTATTCTCATTTTTAAAATAAAAATAGTTATTCTATAAGTTTTTCAACCCTTTTGATTCACTCACTGCCCCTCATTTGCAAATCCAGTCAGCATGCACTACTGTGATGTTTCTTTGAGAATTAGAAGAGATGGTGGTTGTGAAGTGAGTGATGTGGAATAGGTCAGGAATCTGGGACTTCGCCCTCTCTCTCTCCTGTCGCTTGAAGGTATCCCTGTTTAATCTTGTTGAAACTAGTGCTTGCCTAGCACATGTTTCCCTAAAACATGCATTTAATCTTGGTCCAGGCTAATTTGTGAAGTAGACCTAACTTTAAGAAGTTCTAATATATTTTTTACAAGTATTCTACCTTCCCCTGGATACAAAACGTCACAGTTTATTAAAAAGAGAGAGAGAGAGAAAATGAAAATACAGTCATTGCAGATGATCAGGTTAAAATGGCATCAGTAGAATGGCCCCTGATCGAATATGACTATATACTTAATAGAAGAGAAAATTTGGACTCAGAGACAGATACACAGAGGAAAGTCGATGTGAAGACACAGGCACAGCACCATCTACAAGCCAAGGAACATTTGAGGTTCTATACTTTTTTTTTTTACTAGAAACTGTTTTTACCAGAAACTAGGGAAGAGGCTTAGAACCTTCCCAACACCTTGGTTTCCTAGCCTCCAGAATTGTGAGACAATAAATTTATGTTGTTTGTGCCACTTGGTTTGTATGTATCATTGCAGCCCTAGGAAATTAATACATGTGCCAACCCAGAACTGGCAGTAACGGCTCTAGCACTGAAGAGAAAGGGCCGAATGTTAGCTCCCAAAAAGTAAGCCCCATATTCCTAAAATCTGGATCCTGAATCCATCCTGCTGAGCACTAATGGGAGCAACGGCCCTTCAGGAGACAGTTACATCCCTAGGGGTCGGGAAGAGGCAGCTGCTCAGTTCTTCTCTGAGCTGTTCATCTTCTGGGAGGTGAATAGGGAAGGAGTGTGAGGACCACTAGTCCCTTTCTTGCCTGTGAAGCTGTGTAATCAAGTTGGTGATGAGTCAGGGGCACTCAGCAGCCCCATTGCTCACTGCGTGCTGACCACTGAAGCCCTTGGCAGCTGACTTCCTGCAGCACAGCTTACACAGAGAGCAGCAAATGGTTCCATGAAAGAAAACACAAAAGCCCTCCCCCTCCAGGACTTGAGCTTTTAATGCATGGAAAGCAGTTGGCTTTCAACAAAATCTTGGCAAGTCTATGCTGGTTCTGACAGGCTGATGAAAGCTGGGGTATTTGTGCACTTGGCAGAAGGTCAGTTCCCAGCCCCAGGGAGGGGAGCTGTGCCACACACAATCCCAGAATCCGGGTGCTGAGCAGTGGACGAGCTCTGCCATTCCACAGGGCTTGTCCACCCTTTAGGGGATGCCAGAAAGAGGCAGTCCACCACAGGCAGAGCCAGAAACACTGGAAAGGAGGAAGGCCGAGCCCCTCAAATGGCCCTCAAGCCTCCTCATGATTTACGTTCGAGTACCCTCCATCTTCTTTCCTCACTTGTCGGGCTCCAGACATGCTAAACAAGTGGTTGTTCCTGAGTTCAAACCCCATCTCCACAATGTGCCTGCTTTGTGAGCATGGTTAGGACAATGAGTGTCAGTTTCCACCTCTGTAAAATAGGGAGATAAATATCTCTTCTTTCTGGTTATTGTAAGGATTACATGAAATAAAATGTTCAATGTACTTTCACGGTAGCCGACACTCAGTGGTAGCTATTATTGATCATCATTAATTTATTCATCAATAACCTAATTCAACAATATTCAATCTACAAATAACTCCGCTGATTGACCGAAGAATCACCAAAATCAAAAAAGTGGTAATTGACTCATTCTAGCTCTCCAGTTGCTTCCAAAGGCTTAGCCATGACACTGTAAGGGACTAAAAAGCAGTTTTTTGGTATCTAGTTTAACTTGGACTCTGGTGTGGTTGAAGCTTTGGTTCTGAGGGAGGGGTATTGGTTCCAAAAGCAGTGAAGGTCAGAGAAGAGAAGGCCATTTAGAGCCTCCCAACCCTTCACTCACCTGTACCCCCCACAGGCTTATATTCAAGTCTTTGTAAATTCATTTTTCCCCTCCTCACAGAAGGATTGACTTCCTGGAGTTTTATGGTCCCAAATTATAGGTGTAAGATTGAATTAACATTAGCATTGTGGGAATCAGCAGTCATCTGAAAAGACATTTTTAAGTGATCATGTTCTCCCTTTATCTTTATTACAGCAACAGTTTCTAAGACTTCCAAGTCTGATTTATCCTGTCTTGAACTCAGACTCTGGTTGCTTCAAACTGGAGGAAACCAGACTCCAGGCTCGTCTTAGAGCACTGTGGAACTGGGGCCTGTGGAGAAAGGGGGGCCCTCAGATTTGGGGGATGCACTGAGCCTTTTGACTTGGAGTCTCAGTAGGGCTTTTTTGCCTTCCACATCTTTTGAGCATGTACATACAGCTCTGATTTCTCCCCTCCTGCTGTCTGCCATAATTGATCTTTTTAAGAATTAGAAGGTTGTACTGAAATGTGTATTTCTTTAACTACCACATACTAATAGCATGTGATCCGTAAAGTGAGTGCTCCTTGTGCTTTGGTGCCATTTCCTGCTACAACCAACAAATGGGTCACCAAGGCCATAGGTTCTGGGTAGCCAGAGGTAGGTTGCCTGTCCCATGCTTGGATTTTAATTAAGAAAGGGATGTAACTTAACCATCCAGTCAGGAAACTCAGCAGCATTTCTCCACCTAGAGGATAGAGATACCCAACTTGTGAGTCTGCACCAGGCAATCTTCAAGCCAATGAAATCTGGTCAAAATAAAGAGCCTGTCATTCCTTCAAGAAGGCCTCTGACCACTCCTCTGTTGGCATCTACACCCTGCTGGACATGACCTATTCCCCTGAAGATGCAGGCCCTATGCCTGCCTGAGAGGCAGTGACACGTGGTAATAGTGACAGCAGTTTCCTGAGGCTCTGGGATAAAACAAAACAAAACAAAATAAAAATATGGCCCTGGCCAGGTGGCTAAGTTGGTTAGAGTGTCCGCCCATGCACCAAAAGGTTGTGGGTTTGATTCCTGGTCAGGGCACATACCTAAGTTGCAGGTTTGATCCCCAATAGGGGTGTGTATGGGAAGCATCCAATCAATGTTTCTCACAACAATGTTTCTCTCTCTCCCCTTCCTCTCTCTCTAAAATCAATAAACATCCTCAGGTGAGTCTAAATTTTTTTTTTAAAGCTTGATTTCCAGGGTCAGCTTCTAGATTGTTGGCTTGGCTTTAAGCTTTCTTACTGGTTGATTCCACACCCTCCTAACTTCTGCCTGTTGTCATTTAGCTCACACTCCAGAGCTCATCTCACCTGCCACATTATGGCTCTCCGTTCCTCTTCAGCAAACCCCTTACCCATCCTGCAAATTTCCTCGTAAGTGCTTTCTCCTCTGTGCAGCTTTCTTGGTTCCTTTGGATGATTTAGACTGCCATGGAATGTCCCTTCATTCTGTCACTGATCACAACATATTGTGATTGCTTTTGCTCTTGGGCCTTCCACAGGACTGTGAGGTGCTAGAAGGCAGAAACTTTGTCCTTCCATTTGTGCCTCCACAGCCTAGCCCAGGGCCTGGCACAGAGCAGTTCTGTAGCCAATGTGTGCTCACTGAATGAGCATGAAACAGTAAATGCACAAGCAACACACAGAGCAGAAACTTTCAGCTGGGCAGTGATGAATGAGGCTACTAGGTTGTTCTTGCATTTTAATACTTCAGAGCAGCCACACTTCCTCCATGTATTCAGGTCACATCCATGAGAATGAGTCATTTCTCAGCGGCTAGGGTGGGTGACTGGTTTTGCTCAGTCTAGAAAGCTTCACTATAATGGATGGTAAGCAATGACTTCATGATAATGGTTCCTCCCTTTGGGTCACATTTGGATGTTTTTCCCAATGCATTTTTATATGGACACCACTCCAGGGGTAAGAGCATCTTAATTTTCAGGTGGGGAAACTGAGGCCCAATAAATTAACCAGCTGGACTTGGAATCACATGGTGAGCTAAGATAGAGGTGAAATGAGGCTTCTACTCCTGCCTTCTTCTGTTACACTTTCCACAACACCAGTCTGCCTCTCCTTGATCAATGTGACTATCATCCAGACATTACAACCCGTGTGTAATTTTTAACATTTTTCTAGCCTTTTATCTGATCTTCTCAAAACAATCTCAGTGGCAGGCCAGACATGGAATTGCAAGGACTTCTGGAGCTAGTGTTTCTGCCCTAAGAACTGTCTACATGGCCTGGTCTGGTGCATGCATCAACCAGATCTCTGACTATAAACTCAGGCTTTCTCTGCTTTACTTTTAGTAATGCCCATTCATAATGAAATTTCACATTAGCTCATCAAACAAATTTATTGTGTCTCTTCTCTCTCCAATACTGTGAGTTGTGAAGAAATTGAGAATGGGTGAGGATGAGATGCATTGTTCAGCAGGGGTCCAGAGAAGCAGCAAATTCCACTAGGGTGAGAAGGCAAGGGACTGGATAGGTAGAAAAAGAAATGGGGACAATGAAAGTAAAGTTGTAGTCAGACAATGGGGACAGAGGCCCTGGAGAGAGCTTGCATGCTATGCTAAGGCATTTGGGCTTTATTTTCTAGACAGAGAGGTACCACAGAATCATAGAATTGTCATCATTTAAGAGTCATATATAGAATCATATAATGTTAGAGCTGGGAGAACTCAAATGACCTGATCTACCCGTCCATTTTATAGATGGATATACTGAGGCTCAGAAAGGGAATGTGACTTGCCAAAAGTCACATGATAAAATATTGGCAAAGAAGTACATAATCAGAACTCTAATTTAGAAAGTCTTCACTGGTGGTGGCATGCCATTGGATTAACCTTCAGAGAGATGGGTAAGGTAGATGATGCTGACACACTTTGGCATAGAGCTCCTGTATTTATAGAAAGGGAGGCAGAGAGAAGTGGAAAGAGACACCTAAAGAATGGGCAGATAGAGAGAAATGAGCCAGCATCCAACGAGCTCCATCTGAGGTCACCCTGAGTCAGCCCACTATAGTGTCTCCGTTAATTGTCTTAAGAACCCAGTGAGGGAAGGACCATGATTCTCCTTGAAAGAAGATTTGAAGCTCAGAGAAGTTTGATAACTTGCCTGAATCTGAGCCTGATGTTGAGTAGATGTCAGTTAGACACAAGAACACCATGCTCTTTCTGCTCACCTAAACCTCTCTAAATTTTGCAACATCCTGCTGAGAACTTGAGCAAATGAACAGGGATTAGACCCCTCCACCCAGCCCACTGCCTATTTCTCCTTGCTCCTGTCTGCCTCATGCCTGTGTCCAGAGAAAGGGCAAATGGACAATTTCTATGGACTTTTTCACCAGAAAAGACAATAGAATTACCTTGGTGTTGTACAGACCAGAAAGCCCAGGGTTCACTGTGTGAAAAGCAATGTGGGCTGACAGAGGTAATAAAAGGCTCTGTACTTCTTCATTGACTTGGCATCTTCTATGTTCTGAAGACCAAGTCCACATTCATGACATTGTTCTTCCATTCATCACAGCCAAGTGCACATCCCAGCACAATGAACCCCCACTCAAGTGGCTTTCCATCCAGAAATACAGGTAGAGTTTGAAATAAATAAACAAATAAATTTGTACTATTTGCAAAATATAAGCAAGAGCAAAGCCCTTGTGAGCACCTGGCATGTCACCCTGTTCCTTATCGGGTTGAGTATGATCACCTTAATGGGCTTATCCTATAGTATAGGGCCTCACTTACCCCCACCTTTCCCAGCCCAGCCTCTCTTTCCTACCTCTAAGTTTATACTCCAATAACTCTAAACAGCTTAGAGTTCCCTGTGGACATTTCTTGTCTCCTTGAACTTGATATTCTCTCTTGTAATGTCCTCCACATCTCCCATTCCCCTCTGAGCGTTAAGATAGCTCAGGTTATCTGTCACCACTTCGATCTCTAGGCCAGGGAAGGGAGCCCTCCCTGCTTCCAGAGCCCCATCCACTGCTCCATCACTCCACTGATCACTGTTCTGTGTTTGTCTGCTTGTTCGTCCCTCCTCAGGAGAGGTATCAGATTGATTAATGTCTGCAGGTGTAGAACAAGCCTATTATCAGAAAACACTGAATGTGTTCTTGAAGAACAAATGTATAAATAAATGAACAAACAGATAACCTCCAATTAGTTCTGTAGTGACTCAAGTGAGCTTGGAAGATCACCAGAATGAATGGAGACTTGAACAAACACTAAAAACATGGGAGTAACTTTTGGGAGAAGAGTAAGGGAAGGAAGTCAGCATTAGCCATAGGCAAATGCAGAAATAAAAATGTTATATGGGGTATGGGAGAGAGACTGCCTTGGCTGCAGCGTTAGGTTTATAGAAAAAAGTAGTCAGACATAGGGCAAAATTCCAGGTAACTGTGGATTACAGCCAGCCTGTAAGATGCCTTTGTGTGAACTAAAAAAAAAAGTCCCCTTTTGTGCAGATGTCAACCTGAAGCCACACTGCCTGGGAAATTGTTGGTATCTTTTTGTTAAGAAAAAGGAGACTTTTATTTTGGTGGATACAGATCAGCACTTGAGGGAGTGGCCTGGTGAATAGGACAAGTGCCAAATTTCAAACTCTTTGTTAGGTGCCATTGTACCATGCCCAACCTGCAAAACTGTGTGCGATAGGCTGCCCTTCACAGCTCAGGGAAGGTGCACAACCAAAGCCCAATTCTTTTCATAAAACCTGACTTTTAGAGCTATTTGGCTTTTTTGTCAGTCCCCAAGCCTCAAAGTGCACTTCCCTTCCAGAAACTCTCCTCATCATGGGTCTTGATGTGGGTCTCTCTGAAAGTAGAGCCTGGGGCAAAGACTTGAGCCAGGTTGTTTACTTGGGTGCTGTCTCAGGAAGGCAGGGGGAGGGGGGCAGCAAGGAAAACAATGCCGGGGACCATGGAAAATGTAGAAACAGGCTAGTTACTGCTGTGGGAAAACTGGGGCTCGATCTTTCTGGGGGTCCTTGGAAGAAACATGTAAACTGTACATCAAAATTGTCCCTCCAAAGGATGAGCAGCTGCGATAATTAATAACCATCCCCCATCTTCCTGCCTCCCACTAATTGGGAGTTGTCACTGAGAACATTACCTGCCTCGCACTTCCAGGAAGTATTTGAATTTAAGGTGAGTGAACCCCTGTGGATGTAGAGATGCTGACAATGTGCACTAAATTGTTCACCTGACTGCACTGAAATCACATGGACTGAGAGGGCAGCGCATGGGACACAAAAAGTATTGCCGCAGCCTATCTTAGGTCAACCTAGACACTGGGAATCCTCTTTTTACTTGAAGAGGAAAAACCGTCTCTGGCCCTCTTTCTCCCAAGAGAAGCCAAAATGTTGGGTAAAGACCTGGCTCTCTGTTATTCATTCCATCCAGCAGCCAGCATCATGGGACTTTAAGGAAGGCAGCCTTGTCCTGACCAGTGTAGATCGGTTGGTAGGGTGCTTTCCCACACAGTGAAGGGTTGCTGGTTCGATTCTCTGCCAGGGTACAGGGCCGGGATGTGGGTTCGGTCCCAGGTTTGGACATGTGCAAGAGGCAACAGATGTTTCTTTCTCACATTGATGCTTCTCCCCCTCTCTTTCTTCCTCCATTCCCCTCTCTCTAAAAATAAATAAATAAAATCTTAAAAAAAGTAGGAAGGCAGCCTCCAGCCATGAACAATAAAGGTATAGGCATACTTGGGTGGGGGGCGCCTTGGAGCAGCCAGGCTTAGTCCTCAGGGCCATTCCTCCCTGAACAGAGGAAAGAAAAGGCACCAGCTTGGCTCGGCTCTTGGGTAACATTGAATTACTTACATTTAATATTTTATGGCAGCCATAATGGTATAAGCTGTATACTTCAGCATCTATTAGAAATGAAGGAACGTTTTGTTTTAGTGGCACCGAGCCATAGATTCTCCATGCCTGCCTTGCTGGGGCCATGCCATGAATACAGGAAGCAGATGAGAGGCTATCGATCAGAGCTTGGATCTTAACCCCATAAATATGACCCGGAGTGCTTATGCTCATAAAATCAAAGGAAAGAGGTTGAATTTTTATGAGGTTGGGCTGATTTTTTTAAAAAAATCAAGTAATGTCATATAAATTTATAAGCCAAGTCACAATCCTTTCAGGAAAGGGTTGGAGATTGTTTTGTGAATACTGAGTGTCTCGCACTGGAAACAGACAGGGGAAAGAGGCAGCAAACAGGGGTCTGGGCAGCAGACCTCTGGACCAGCCATTTCTGCCACATCAAGCACAGAGTCATAAAACCAAAAGATATAGAAGACACCTCACACCCATTAAGATGACCACTATCCAAAAAAATTAAAAAACCCCAAACTCAGAAAATAATAAATTCTGTGAGCACATTGAGAAATTGGAACTCTTGTGCACCCTTCTTGAGAATGCAAAATGGTGCAACTTCTAATAAAAACATTAGGGTAATTCCTGCCATAATGTGAATGGTCAGTGTAGCTCTGTTGGTTGGAGCATCACCCTGTAACTGCAAGGTTGCAGGTTCAATTCCTGGTCAGAGCAAATTCCTAGGCTGTGGGTTCAATCCCCAGCCCCAGTGCATGGAATCGCTGGTCCAGGCACATATGGTAGGCAACCAATCAATGCTTCCCTTTTGCATTTATATTTTTCTCTCTCCCTTCCTCTCTCCCTTCCTCTTTCTCTAAAAAGCAATGAAAAAAATGTAAAAACAAAGTTCAACATTATGGTGGTTCCTTAAAGATTAAAAAGAGAATTACCATAAGATCCAGCAATTACACTTTTGGGTATATACCGAACAGAATTGAAAGCAGGAATTCAAGGAGATATTTGTATGTTCATATTCATTGCAGTATTATTCACAGTAGCCAAAAGGTGGAAATAATCTATATGTCCCTCAGTAGATGAACAAACATAAAGTGGTATATACATAAAATGGAATATTATTCAGCCTTAAAAGAGAAGGAGATTCTGGCATGTGCTATGACATGGATAAATCTTGGAGTCAGAATGCTAAGTAAAATGAGCCAGTCACCAAAGAACAAATATTGTATTATTCCACTTACATAATGTACCTAGAGTAGTCAAATTCACAGAGATAGAAAGTGTGGTGGTCATGAGGGGTTGGTGAAGAAGAAAGGGGGAGTTATTGTTTAATGGATACAGAGTTTCAATTTTGCAATATGATAGAAGTTTTGGGGATAGATGGTGGTAATGGTTGCACAACAATGTGAAGACACTTAATGCCACTGAACTGTACAATTAAAACGGTTAAGATGATAGATATCACATTATGTTTATTTTACCAGTTATTAAAAAGATATAGAATATAAGAGGCCTTAGAGATGATGGTACAGATAGAGGAAATTGAGGCCCAAAGATCAAAGGTACTCAGTTAAAGTCACACATCAAACTGATGGAGGAATCAAGATGAGAATTGAGACCCTGACTCTCAGTACAGTGCTCTTTTGGCTTATAATTAAGTCACTTCCTTATAAAACACAGGGTAGACCATCAATGAGACATTTATGAAACACTGCGTGGCAGACACTGTTCTAAGGCCTTTACATTAATTAGCTTCTTGAATGTTCACAATGACCCTGTGAAGAAGAAACTACTACTTTAATTCTACCTATGACAAAACTGTGGCAAGGAGAGGTTAGATAACTTGTGCGAAGTCACCCCGTGATAGAGCTGGAGTTGGAACCTAGACTGTTTGATTCCAGGGTCCACTGTCTTAACTCTTCTGTACTGCTGCTCATCAGGGTTCTCCACATCCCATGTTTCAAGAGGACCTCCCTACTTACAAACAACTTCAAGAATTTCACTGAGAAGAAATGTCTTTGTTCTCTTCTATCCATCATGTGTGTGTTGAGCTCTGTAGGGCTTTCCTGGCTTAGGCAAAACTGGGGAAAACAGAGTGAGGATCATGGGAAGACAGTTAACACATATGATCCCAAAAGATCCCAGACATTTTATAATCCAGTGAGACGATCACTGAAAGAAGAGGTCTGAGTGGGTTGGGGAGCTCGGTAAAACTTCTCTGTAGAGGTGGGTCTGCCCTGAGTTTTGAAGAACGAACAGGACATGGCTTAAGTGGATGGTCTATATGCTGATTTTCTGGTATATAGTCTCAACCTGTGGACTGTGGGGGAGATCAAAACTCAGATGCCATTTATCTACAGGACATTTCTCCCTGCACTGGTTTGGTTGTGAATAGAGTCCAGCTCCTGGAACTTTCTAGTTTAGGGCTAGAGAAGACACCTAGGTTTTTTCTGTAGAAGTTAGAACAGTAGCAAGCCCATGTGGGTGGGATGGCACAATGGGTACACAGAACATTCTCCGGCAGTTCCCAGAGGCTTCTGGGAACCCCTCAGAGTAAGGATTGAAGTACAATTGGTCTGACATCTTGGGACTTTAGTCTCCTATACCCACAGCTTAGCTCTTAACTAGTTTACATGTTGTGCTTCTAAGTACAATCTTATTAAATAAATTTCTTTGTAAAGTAAGAAATGAACATGTTATACAGAATTATTCAGATCCCACAGTATTCTATGGACTGGCAAGTAAAATAACATTTATTGAGTACATGATACTAATTTTAATTAATCCCAATGAAAACTAGGAGGTAGGTTTTATAGTTATGCTCACTTCACATATAAGGGATATGAGTTTCTGGGGTTCATGGAGGTAAAGTGACTTGCCTAAGATCACACAGACATTTGTCTGTGCAGCCAGTATGTGAACAGAGAGCTGTCAGACCTCAAAGCCCATATGCTCTTGAGCATACCAGGTAGCATGTCCAGATTTTCCCTGACTCCATTTCCTAAAGTTTGAGGACATGTGTGAGGGAAGTCTGATCAGCAGAACTCAGTAGACCTAACACCTCAAACTTGAGGTCAGCAGCACATGAATCTACATGAGTACAAGGAGGCTTTGCAGTCCCTCTCCTACATAAAGGCACTTCATAAATTGTACCTGTTGCTCGGGCAACGGTGGCAGGTTGTGAGTGTTTGAGGCTATTTTCCCTGTTATTGTCTCTCTAGCGCACAGGTGGCAAACACAAGGTCCATGAGCCAAATCCAGTCCTCCACCTTGTTTTATCTGTCTTAGCACCTTGTTTCTACATGGTGGCAGTGCCGAGCGCTTGCCTAATTGTTAAGGAGTAATTACATTTACACGGTCCTTAAATTACATTTGGCCCTTTGAAAGCAAGCGTGAGGCTGATGTGGTCCCTGGTGAAAATGAGTTTGACACCCCTGGCCCAGAGGGCTAGATGACGGCTATGTTGTGAAAAGCAGTTAGAGCATTTGTTACCATAGTGCACTGTAGAGCATTGGATTTTGATTGGTGCCAGTAAGCTGGGCTTCAAATCTAATGATTCTGAGTTTTCCCCATAAGAATGAACCATGGCTCATTCATGGATGAGGCAAGACAGACTCGTCCTCTTTGTCTTCTGTGTGCTTTCTGACATTGCTTCAATGATACTGACCTGTTTGCCAAGAGCTACATACACAATCACTTTAATGAGGTGTTACTTTTTCCATGTAATAGATAATCTTATTTGATTGCATTTTTAGTTATTCTCAGGGCAGATAGTTTGTATTAATCTAAGCAACGATGGATAAAAGGTTATGTATAAAATATTTCATATACAGGAAGTCAATCTTTCACTCTTAAAACTGATGTTTAAAGCAAGTACGGTTGTAGAGAGCACTTTGGGAAAATGTCAGAGCAAATTGCACAGGCCAATTATAGAGTTTTGTTTGAAGGTTCAGAGGCAAAAAGAAAGCTGTAGTAGATTCTAATGAGGCCCTAAGCTTTCCTTCCCTCGGTCCCTCATGATTGGTATAGGTAATGATATTCAGAACCAAGGACAGCACCACGGCAAACTCTGCCTGAATGGAGGGGACAGCTGGGCAGAAAGGGTGGTAGCTTTTGGAAAATTCTGTCTCTCAGGCTCTTGACTCCTTGAAAGAAATCTGGGTTGGAGGTATAAGCCATGGCCTTGAATCTCCTATCTGCCACGTAGTAACATGCGAATTTCCAAACTTCTTAACTAATCAGAGCTGATTTTCTTTTGCATGTCAGGTAAAGTTGGGAGGATGAAATGATACATACACTGAGTGGGAAATGCTCAACCCATATTAGACTCCCTGTTCCTTGGTCCCGTGTAAGCACTAGGTAACTCACAGTCTTGGATAACGGCGGTAACCAATGGGAACAAGATCTCTGAAATCTTTGGACACGAAACACACAGCGTGAAGTTCTTCTGTCTTAGAGCCTACTTCCTCCTTTTGTTTTGCCTCCTCAACTTCACATCCAAAAGCTGTTGGTGGTCAGCTACTAACTCATGAGATGCACTGACAGTGACATAAAGCTTTATCCTCCAGGGGAAAGTGCTGTTTGGGGGAATCTTAAGAAACTAGGGCCTATTCAAGGCTCAAAGGAGTAAAGCCATAATGGTAGCATTTCAGTGACAGTGCCGAGCAGTAGGGTTGATTGTACATGATGTGTGAAGGGTGGAATTCTGACATACCCAGTATTTCTTACCATAGTTAAAAATGGTACCCCTTGTAGTCAACACTTTGTTGTGGGGTAGGACTATGAGGAGGAAAAGTACACATTTTGCTTTTTTAAAGCTTTGATCCAGTAATAAGTTATGGGTGGAGTGTCTGGGGAAGGGGGATTGGTCTTCATGAACAACCCACTCATGAAGTAAACTGCTTCCACTTACACCTCAAAGTGGCCCTCAGCAATCCCATCTCATGCTTTCTGATCTGTCTTACCATTCTTCTTGTCTAATAGGAAGCTTTAGCTCTTTAATTTCTTTGTAATAACAAAATAAATGCTTTTTTGAGAATTAAATTTATTGGGGATGATACTGGTTAATAAGATTATTTAGGTTTTAGATGTAGAATTCTATAATACATTACCTGTATATTGCATTATGTGTTCACCACCCCGTCAAGTCTCCTTCCATCACCATTTATCCCTCCCTTTAACCTATTCTTCTACCTCCCCCATTGCCCTTTTCCTCTTATAATCACCATAAAGTTGTCTGTGTCTATGAGCTTTATTTTTCTTAATCCCCTCACGTTTTTGACACAGTCCTCAACCCTCTTCCCCTCTGAGAGCAGTCAGTTTGTTCTCTGTATCTGAGTCTGTTTTTATTTTGTGTGTTAGTTTAGTTTGTTCATTAGATTCCATATGTACGTGAAATCATATAGTACTTGTCTTTCTCTGACTGCCTTATTTCACTTAGCATACTATTCTCCAGGTCCATTCATGCTGTTGCAAAAGGTAAGATTTCTTTCTCTTTTACAGCCAAGTAGTATCCCATTCTGTAAATGTACCACAGCTTTTTTTATCTACTCACCCACTGATGGGCACCTGGGCTGCTTCCAAATCTTGGCTATTGTAAATAGTGCCTCAATGAACACAGTAGTGCATATATTCTTTTGAATCAGTGTTTTGGGTTTCTTCAGATATATTCCCAGAGGCAGAATTGCTGGGCTATAAGGCAATTCCATTTTTAATTTTTTAAAGTATATTTTATTGATTATGCTATTTCAGTTGTCCCATCCTTTTTTCTCCCTTTCATCCTCCTCTGCCTGGTAACCCCATTCCCTCCAGCATCCCCACCCCCCTGTTTAGTTCATGTCCATGGGTCATATATATAAGTTCTTTGGCTTCTCATTTCCTGTACTATCCCTAACCTCCTGTTGTCTATTTTGTACCTACCAATTATGCTTCTTATTCCCTGTACCTTTTCCCCCATTCTCCCTCTTCCCTCTCCCTGCTGATCTCCCTCCATGTGATCTCCATTTCTGTGATTCTATTCCTTTTCTAGTTGTTTGTTTAGTTTGTTTTTTTGTTTTTTTTTAGGTTCAGTTGTTGATAGTTGTGTGTTTGTTGTCATTTTATTGTTCATAGTTTTGATCTTCTTCTTTTTCTTAGATAAATCCCTTTAACATATCATATAATGAGCGCTTGGTGATGATGAATTCCTTTAATTTAACCTTGTCTGGGAAGCACTTTATCTGCCCTTCCATTCTAAATTATAGCTTTGCTGGATACAGTAATCTTGGATATAGATCCTTGCTTTTATCAACAGTGAAGGGAAGGAAACTGGGACTCAAATCAATGATCTGGAACAAAAGGAAGAAATAAACATTCAACGGGAACAAAATGAAGAAATAAGAATTCAAAAAAATGAAGAGAGGCTTAGGAACCTCGGGAACAACTTTAAAAGTTCCAACATCCCAACCATAGGGGTGACAGAAGAAAAGGAAAAGTAAGAAATTGAAAACTTATTTGAAAAAATAATAAAAGAAAACTTCCCCAATCTGGTCAAGGAAATAGACATACAAGTCTGGGAAGCTCAGAGAGTCCCAAACAAGTTGGACCCAAAGAGGAACACACCAACACACAACATAATTAAATTACCCAAGATTAAAGATCAGGTGAGAATCTTAAAAGCAGCAAGAGAAAAGGAGAGAGCTACCTACAAAGGAGTTCCCATCAGACTGTCAGCTGATTTCTCAGAAGAAACCTTGCAGGCATGAAGGGGCTGGGAAGAAGTATTCCAAGTCATAAAAAGCAAGAACCATTTTTAATTTTTGAGGTAACTCCATATTACTTTCCACAGTTGGCTGCACCAATCTGCGTTCCCACCAACAGTTCATGAGGATTTCCTTTTCTCCACATCCTCACCAATACTTACTGTTTGCTTATTAATTGATGATAGGCATTTTGAAAGGTGTGAGTTGATATCTCATTGCGATTTTAATTTGCATTTCTCTGATTATTAGTGATGTTGAGTATCTTTGCATGTGTCTATTGGCCATCTGTATGTCCTCTTTGGAGAAGTGTCTATTCATGTCCTTTGCCCATTTTTGAATTATATTGTTTGGTTTTTAGGTGTTGAGTTATGTAAGTTATTTATATATTTTTGATATTAACCCCTTATCAAATGTATAACTGGTGAATATGTTCTCCCATTCAGTGGGTTGTCTTTTCATTTTGTTGATGGCTTCCTTTGCTGTGCAGACAGACACTTTTTAGTTTGATATATTCCCATTTGCATATTTTTTCTTTTGTTTTTCTTGCCTGAGGAAACATATCAGAAAAAATATCCCTAAGAGAAATGTCTGAGATTTTACTGCCTATGCTTTCTTCTAGGATTTTTATGGTTTTGAGTCTAACATTTAAGTCCTTAATCCATTTTGAGTTCATTGTTGTGTATGATGTAAGAAAGTGTCCAAGTTTCATTTTTTTGCACATTTCTGTCCAATTTTCTCAACACCATTTATTGAAGAGACTGTCTTTACCCCACTGTAGGATTTTGTCTCTTTTGTCAAATATTTGACCATAAAGGTGTGGGGCTATTTCTGGGTTCTCTATTCTGTTCTGTTGATCTATATGTCTATTTTTATGGAAGTACTATGCTGTTTTGACTACTATGGTCTTGTAGTATAGTTTGATATCAGGTAGCATGATTCCTCCAACTTTGTTATTCTTTCTTGAGATTGCTGTGGCTATTCGGGGTACTTTGTGTTTCTATAAAACTTTTTGGAATATTTGTTTTTTGAATAAGAATACATGCCAATCCTCTTTAATTTGTCATAGTACTAACTGTGTTTTCCCAAGTTTTCATCATTTTCTTAACACATTTGCAGTCCTAGAAGATTCCCCTAACCTACATTTCTGCAGACACCATCATTACAGTATCACTTCTAGTTTATATAACCTGTTATCAAAAGGTCCTCTCCTTCATCTCTCACTTGTTTCAATAAATCTGTTAAAAATGCATGAGATGCAAAGACTTACACACACAGCCTGGGATGCCTTTTCATATTAATTTGGATAGAATAGAAATATATAACTGTACATGCAGATCCATGCCAAGAAGACATTCTTTGTGGTCAAGCTAAGCACCATTATTTTTTAAAATTGTTTTTCTCTCAAAGAGTAAACACATTAATTATAGGAATTTTTGAATATTGTAGAAAAAAGTAAACTAATCAATCAGGTTTCCACACCCTAGAAAAATCACTCTCAACATTTTGGTCTGATTTCTTCTAGCTAAATTTTTTTCCTACACTTAATTTCATTTTGCCAATTTGTTTGTTTTACTAGTGGAAATAATGTAAGGTATTAAGCATTTTTCTTTTACTTACACTACATTATATAGAATTTTTATGTCATCTAAAATCATTTTTAATGCTGCAGAATTAGTGATGCATATTATTGATTATTTAACCATTCCTCTATTGTTGAACAATTACTTTACTTCCTTGTATATTTTGCTTTTAGAAATTATGCCAGAGTTGACAGCTTCCTACATAAAGGTCAAGTATTGTAAGCATACGTTTTAAAAAACCGAGTGTTCCACCAACTGTTTTTAATTAGTAGCAACACCTTAGTGAAGACCTATTGTATATACAGCAATCTTCAAGGTGGTATGGAAATGATTTGACAGTACAGTATCATATCCCTGCTTTTGTGTGTTATTTGAAGAGGTATGACAGATATTTTTATCTCACTGACCCTGAGACACCTACCCATTTTCCTTACTGGTGAATTTCCTATTCTTTTGGTATCAGGAGGACAGATGCTTTGGGCATGGCTGGCGAGCATTGTTGGGTGGGAATGTGGAACTGGTAACTGTTGCAGCCAATCTTGAAGTAAAGTAAGGTACCAATCTTAGGACAGAAGCCAACCCTGGAACTTGGATCTTTAGTGATATCATTAAACTGTTATTTCACTCATCCTGGTGCTGTCCTGACCTCAGACTTCTTATTACATGAGAAATATACTTTCCTCCTGGTTTCTTTTGGTGAATTGGACTTTTCATTCATTGTAGCTGGAAGCATCCTAACTGATACACATAAAACCAACACATATAATAATGGCTACTATTTACAGACATTTTACAGACTGTATCTTTAATTGAACAGTAATTTTCCTCATTGAACACATGAAGAGACTGGATGTTGGAGAAGCTATTTATGCAACTTGCCCAAAATCGCAGAGTTGGGTTTGAATCCACATTCGTGTGACTCTGGAGCCTTGATGATGGGTGGATTAGAGAAGTGAAGAGTGCCACATGTATTGTTCACGAGGGTGAAGAGGAAGCAGGTAGCTTCCTTCGCTTCTGTGCCCTTTGTTGAAATGTGCATGTGTACAGCTTACTGCTTTATAAAATCCCTTTGCAACTATTAAATTGATTTTGTCCTTCTCAAGATATCTTGTGGAAGAGGAGACAGGCCCACAGAGCTTTAAAGTGCTCTGTCCCAAGGCAAAATGCTAGCTAGCATCCGAGGCTGAAGGGGAAGCCAAGTTCCCTGACCAGTGGCCCAAACTCCCCTCCACCAGAATCTACAGCTGGAGAAGCCCTGCTCAAAGAGAGAACCCCACCCCCCTGCCTGGTTTTCTCTATTCAGTCCCCACCAACCACGTTCTTATTTTCTGTAGCACAGCCTCTACCCTGTGGTGCTGTTAACAAATGTAATATATCAGAGGAAGAATTACAAATATTTATGGATATAATAACTTCCCACCCCCCAAAGGGGCATGGATCAGTTCATTAGAGAAAATAAACCCAGCATGAGGTGTGCTTTTAATTTCTCCCTTAGATTTTAATTCAGATAATGTATATGATTTTCTAGGAGTGAGCAACTTCTGCTTAGGGAAACAGGACTCTTCATAACAGGGGTGCTGGTTTGCAAATAGGGGATTCATTTTTTGATTCACTGATTCTATCAGAACTTCGTAACCCAGAAATCCCTTGGTGGCTTTCCAAATGGGACTCAGAGATTCTAGGAGTGATAACTCTCCAGTGGGTGTCCTCTTTCATCTACACTTTCACCACCTGCATTTGCAAAATAATTTTGCTAATTCATTTTTAATGCTCAAGAAGAAATGATAACAAGAGGGGTCATTCAAAAAGATTCAGTTTATTGCCATCTGTTCTAGAAAATTACCCTCTCTCATTCTCAGGTTGGTTTGGGTCCCTTCTTCGACACTCCTGTAGTCCTTACAGGTGACCTCCACTTGGCACGTATCCCTCTGGTCCTATTTGGCTATTATCTTGTCCATCTCCCCCAATAGTCTCTGAGGTTCATGAAGCAGAAACTGTCTTGCTTATGTCAGTATCCCCAGCCCTTGGCATGGAACTTGCCATGGGGACAGGTACACAGTACATTATTTTTTCAATCTCCCCTGAATGGCGCACATGAAAAGGACTCAGTGCTGGTTCATACATCAGTGTTCAGGCGGGGAAGTTGTAGCTAGGCTACCTCAGCAATGTCTAATGCACCCAGGGGAAGCCCATCTCGCCCCAGCACTGAACTCAGTGTCTTTCCCTTCACTGATGAAGTCCTTGTTCTGGGAACTTAGCTGTGGTCCAGGCTATGCCCTGAGCCAGTCCCCACCCTGGGGCTTCATTTCTCCTGGGGTCTGCAGTCTGGAAAGATGGCACCACAGAGGTGGTACAAAGTGACAGTGAGGGTCTGGGATCTGCCCTAGAGTTAGACACTAGTCGAGTCACTCTGCTGCAAGTACAGGTACTGGAAAAGATTGCAGCCCTCCTTCTCTTGGACCCTGGATTCCCCAGGAAGCTAGCAGCAGGGGTGGCCCCTTGAGCACCAGTCTGAATTGGACAGTAAAATAGCAGAAATGGGAAAAATCGTATTTCTCAGAACGTTTTTTCAATAAGAACAATCTGATCATCTCTAGGGGTGGCATGAGGCTGAGAGACCACCGGTGTTTCATAACTGCCTTCTCGGGAAGGTAGCTCTGGTTATCTAAGGGCTCTGGTTTCTCAATGGGGTGTGCATGTCCCCAGCTCCTTCCCTTCCCTGCTCTCAGCAGCCAGCAGCATTTTAAAGATTATCATCTTGAAGGGATGCTAAGTTACTAGCTTCTAGGATTCTCAATAGTCTCTCCAGCCCTGTTGAGTGACAGGCCTGATGGGAACCCACACCTGAGGGTGTAGGAAGCAAGTGGAGAGGAGGTGGTGCAAAGACTATACAATATAGGTCACTGCCTGGAGCTGCAAAGGTCCAAGAGAAGGAGGAGGAAATGGGGCTGAGGGTCACATGCTCACCAACTGGCTGGGCTAGACCCAACCTAGCAGGTATTTATGTACGGGATTGATTTCGCTGGGTGGGAAGTGTTATTTTCAGAAAGGAGAGGCAGGCTGAGGAGGCTTGGGCATTATTCTGGATTTTCTCTGGGCCCAAGGCTATGGATGGTCCTGGGACAGATCTTTTCTAACCTCATCCTCAAGGCCCCAAGTCTCCCTTTCCAGGTTACAAGCTAGAGTCTGCCCAGGTGTACTCGTACAGCCAAAGGAAGCCACCCTTGTCCACAACTGTTCACCACACCCACTTACCATCAGTCACCCAGGACACCCTTACCCTTATCCTTGATAACCAAGCCCATTGATTTCAGTTCCCAGCCTGTCCCCCATACACACAAGATAAGGGAGCACTGCGATTCTCCCAGCATATCCTTTGTATGGGGCCATTTGGTGGAGTATTGCTCCTGGCACCCAGTAAAAATGACTTCAAATACTGTTGTTTGTTGCTTCTGCCTAACTCCCATCAATGTAATGAGCAAACATAAGCCACCTGGGTTCTTAGAAATAGCATTTACCTCCTGTTCCTGCCTTCTCTCACTTCTGCCATCTATTCTTATATTGTGGGGGCTGCTTAAAGTTGCATTCTCCAAAATGGCTTTTTTCTACTTGACATGATTCAGAGCTCCAACTAATAATGAGAGGCTTCTGAATCCTGTATCATCCAGAAGACCCATAAATTGAGTCCTCATTCCTAAATAAAAAGGAAGCATGGACATTACCCATCTGGAAGTGGGGCCTACATGGTGCTGTTCAGCTCTCAGAGACACTGCTAGCCTGACTTTGTGGGGCCAGGACTCAGGTGTCCACTCCATGCCAACATTGTGCCCTAGAGCATGTGACACCTGCACCTGAAAGTCATCAAATCAGGACTGAGTCTTTTATCACTCCATCATTTTCCTTATCAATCTATTACAACCTCCTTCTTTCCATTGAGAGAAGGTGATTACTTTCATGCTTGGACCCACTGCTGAGACTCCCTTCCCTGTGTTTCTTCTTACCTAGTTTCCCTACTCCCCACCCGGGAATGAATTCACCTGGGGTGAATTCTGTAAAGGTTCCCAATGACAGGTCTGTGATGCTCTTCAGGTGGGAATTTATCCTGGAAACCCTGTTCCTTGCCCACTTTCAGATCTCCTGGCTGGCCCACGCTATGCAGGGCTTGTGCAAGAAACCCAATCACTAAGGCTGTCAGAGCAGCTGGGCTGAGGGATGACGCAATGTGTGGTTGACTGTGGTTAGAGCCTAGACATACATCATGCTCTGAGATGACACTTCAGGCATGCATACATCTCATGGCAGGACAAGGACATTTGTTTAGGACACTAGAACACAGTACGCAGAGACTGCAGGGAGTGCACTTGCAATAAAATGTAAACGACAAAAAGCAGCAGTGAAGTATTTGCCACAATATCGGCCTTTTCTCTGAGGCAAAGCAGCTGAGTTGCCACTGCTCCAAAGCATCAGCATAGTGCTGTGCCCAGGGCAGGTTTCAGAAGAGCAAAGTGATTATTATTTAAAACACAGATAGACAGAAATTCCTAGAAAGGTTTACACCTCTGCTTATTACTAACATGATCTACAGTCGTGGTAAGGCACATGCTCAAAACCTTCCATGTGTCATCTCTGTTCTTTGTGACAAACCTCTATCATGGTACTTGTGGTGGACACTGTTGTCTCCCTTTCCAACTGCCAAGTCCTCACCCCCCTTCCACAGTGGATCCTGATCTGTTCTGCAGCCAGCTCCTTCCCATCCCCACGGGCCACATGATTGCTTAAGCAAATCAGTGCTCAGCATTTCTCTGGTCACAGTTCTTCAAAGTGGGAGGGGACTAATGACCATAGCCCAGACTGCTCTTAAGGACATGTGTCACAGCTGGGGAGCTGATCCTCTCATTCACAGGGCGAGAAGAGAGTGGCCACCTCATGATCTCAGGGAACCACCCTTATTATGGCACCCATGCTGAACAGATGGAGAGGGAGACAGGGGTCCCTAAAGCCGTTATTGAGCTGCTGGCTCTGTCCATCCTGTTTCTGGGCTTCTTGAAGTGAGGAAGAAGACATTTTCTTAATTCCTGATTCAGGGTAAAGGGGAATCACTCTTGTACTTGGAAAAGTTCTAATTGATCTAGGACTACTTCCTGATGTTACGGATGAAGAAACTCAGGCTTAAGAGACTCATTAACTTGTCTAAGATTACATAGCCAGTAAACAGTATAAAATCCAAGGATAATTTGACTCCAAAGTCCAAACTCCTAGTTTCTATTACATATAGGTTCTTACAGTAATAATACGTGGACATTTTATAGTTCACTTTGATTGAAGGGAAGAAAAATAATTTATATCGATCTTGTCTCCCAAGGTCTCAGAACATTATTATTTTGCATTCATTATTTTGCAGAATGAAATTCTTTTAAAATTATTATAAAGTTAAAATCTGCCATTCTTTCTCCAGTTTCCTCCTCAGCTAGGTACACAGCAGGCACTAAATGTGTGTTTATTGTCCTCAGCAGGGAATGGTGGCTCCCAAGAGGACTCTTGGGTCTCTGGGACCCATTTCTGTATCACAGTAATCCCTGGAACTCCATTTGAATATTGAGTCAGAAAATAGTGATGGGTCCTTTTAGTACTGGAAGAGTAGGTTAAGTTCCCAGAGTTTGATATACATGGTCTCATGTGAGCCTCAGTAGCCCCAAGAGGAAATCAATGCAGGCAGGTTTTCTATTTTGCATGTGAGGGAAAGAAAGGCTCGACAAGTGGTGACTCCTGGCACGCCTGGCACTGGAGGGTCTGATACTGGGGTTGGGAGCCTGTGGCTATCAGGCTGCAGGCTCCTTCCTCCACGTGGACTGGGGCTGAGTGAGGACTCCCCAGGGAGGAGGCAGACCTGGCTGGGAGGCTGCCAGTAGAGGTCTTTGGCCTCTAAAGCCTCAGCCCTTAGCTCCAGGTGCATCGGTAAGCTGTGGCTCCCAACTGTCTCAGGCAACATATTAGATGTGCCCTCCCAGAAATTCCCTGAACTTTACCACCTGCACTTCCAAAAGATGATGCAGAGAGCAACCACCCTGCTTGTAATTGAGCCATCTGGTCCACTCAACACTTCTCTGGTATAATTCATAGATATTGTTTTTCTTTGTTTGTTTTTTTAAAGACTCAACTTCATTATAGAGAAGTGTCATTCCCAGCAGATCCACTAATCAGGGAAATCACTGAAACTCTCAAAGGGAAATGCCTCTAATAATTCACTTTATTATGACTCCATCTAACACTAAGAACTTATTTTCTTGATTTCCTCCAATTGTCTCTAAAGTGAGACAATTTCCCTATCAGCCTGCTGACAGCCTATCCTACGTTATTCCATGGCAGGCTTTATTTGCATTCACAGTGAGTTTAAAACTCGGAATAGTTTGATGAGATTAATATGAGGTGTCTCTTCAAAAGCTGAGTGGTATAACAATTTAGCAATGCGTCTTCTAACTATGTGAAATGAAATATTAACTTCACAAATGTGGTGACAGGTTAGAATATCATTGGTCTCCAAGGCAATGACAGCTTCTCACCATCACCCCTGGGAAAGGTGTGAACCCCTCTGTCAATTACACTACAACAGGTATGCTACAGGCTCTGAGAGACCTGAGACACCCTCTCCAGCCTCACGAAGCCAACACTAGCAGAATTAACCAGTGATTAAAATGGCATGGGATCGAGAGGCACAATGGGTGATGCAGACACCAGGAGATGTTGAGAAAAGACGACGGTGTAGGTTGAAAGAGAGGATCCACAGAAAAGATATGAAATAATTGTAAAAACATAGGCGATACTTAGCAAGTGCTATTTGTGCCCCCACCATGCTAGGCACCTGACACACACCTCTGAATTCAGACCTGATCACAACTCGATAAGTCTGACTCCACCTAAGCTCAAATAATTGTCATTGTTGCAAAGGGCATGGCTTTGGTTCTCCTCCAGGACTCCAGAGCTGGGGTTACGAGTCAGGCCAGGTGAGATCCCATTCCCTGTGCTGTCCTCTGGAAGGGGCTTCTCACCTTCGTCCCACTGTGCATGCTGAATGGTAGTCATATGTTAATTTGCCCCCAGACCAGGTGGTGAAGATCATGGCGGGGTTCCATCTATCACCATACCCCTGGCACCTTGCACAGAGCCCAACACACAGCTGGCACTCAGCAGATGCCCATGGAATCAGTGAATGAGTCTAAAGACTTCCAGTTCCCCTGGGGCTGGGGTAAATGCTCGCTTCTCTGCAAGCCCATCCTGAATCTCCTTCTGCTGAGCCCCCCTCCTCCTTCGCCCATTGCCTCACTGAAACAGAAGTCATCTTGGAGGCAGTGGCCAATACTCTCCCCTTTTTACCCTCCCTGTCCTCTGCCCAGACCCAGTACCTTGCAGAGCCCATAGCATAGGCTCCAGAAACTGATTCAAACAGGTGGGTTGTGACCTTACTGAAAGACATCAGCTTCAACTTGGGATGTTTGTGCAGACAGAAGTGGCAGCTGGACTCCCCTGGAAGGTGAGTTACTAGGGAGAGCCCTCGTAGGAAACAACCACTCCATGGGATCCTCTCAGGACAACTGAGACTTTTAATTGCCCTTTACTAATTCAAAACCAGTTTCTTAACTAAAGGACCTGAGCAGGAGAACAATGGAAGGGCTCATATTTGGCGCATGTGGAAAGCAAAAAACGCCACGGCACTGAGAGGATAACAGCATGCACATGAGTAAATAAACATTTTCATAATTTGCTTTCATAATTAAAATAGCAATACAATCAAATCCAATTAACATGGATTGGTCTGTGGGGCTTTAAATCAGAGGAGCCCGGTTGATTGCTCTGGAGTCATTAATTAGGCCTGACGTGATTTCTTCCAAGCAAACCCTCTTGGCATGCATCTTTTCCAATTACGGGGATCCGTGATCAGCTGGGAAGTCACAGGTGTGGTTCAGAACTGGACTTTTGCAAGGGCCTACTTCAAAGGCTTCTATCATTTTACATGCGCTTTTATTTGCTTAGTTTGCGGAGGGTTCCTGAGCTTCCCAATCTGTTTCATGTACTTGGTGGTTCCAGGTCTGAGGCAGGATCCAGGGGTATTAGAGAAGGTGTCTTCTCCCGGGTCTTCACCCTTTTCCACATCAGCATTGCTTCATTCCTGCCTCAGACATCCTGCCCTCACCAGGAAGCATTGAAACTTTCTGGCCAATCTAACATTTCCTGGTATAGGCTGGAAAGTGATCCAACTCTGTTATCTGAGATAAATATAAACTTAGTTCAACCACAGGTTCCCTCAAGGATATTTCCAGGTGCTCACTCTGTGACAGGGAGCGGCTGTGAGCTAGAGCAAAACCCCTGCCCTGATTAGGTGCATTTCCTTTAGGAAGACATTCACAAAGATAATTATTCCAGTGCCCCAGGGACCGATCAGACACAAAACCAAGATGTGAGCCTAATATAAGAGCAACAGGAAGGGTTGAGACTATGGCAAATGGGGGAACACAGGCCCCTTCCTGAAGGGGTGGCCACTGCTAGCTCCAAGTGATGGTTTCTGATCAGAAATATGTGCTCCAGTCCCTAGGTGTTCTGGGTTTACTCAAAGGTTAGAAATTCAGATCCTTGTGCAAAAAACCATTTTTGTTGCTGCTTATTTCATGTTTGAGATTGGTTTATTCAAAGACACGCGTGGCTGGTGTGGCTCAGTAGATTTGGTAGGGGACTCAAGATTTGGAAAATTTTAGTTTAAGGTAAAAAGTTATAAGCCTAGCAAGTAATGTATATATTACAGCTTTTGTTTCAGAAACTACAGATAAGGCCCATCCTGGCTCCTGGGAAAACAGCGGACCTCCTGGGGCACTGCTAAAGATTACCGCCTAGGGAAAAGTGGAGGCATCCGGGCCTTTGTGTTCCAGGGAGCAGCAGAGGAGCTGCCTGGGAACAGCTAACTGCCCAGGACAGGAATGTTGCAGTTTCTTTTACCTAACCCTCCCTGAATTTCAAAACCCCTCACTGGCACCTTGTTTATTCCCTATTATGAAAAGTCTAGCCTGGAAAGAAAAGGGAAGATGGTCTGTTAGGGTATAAACCCGCCATCTTCTCAGATTGCTGGCCATCTGAATAAAGCGCCCATAAAGATTCAATCACTGTCACTGCTTATTGGGTTTGGTAGTGACAAGCAGCCCAAATGCCAGTGTCTTTTCTGGCTTCAGATTGAGCGCCAGCCTGTAAACCAAAGGGCTGCAGGTTCGATTTCCAGTCAGGGCACATGCCTGGGTTGTGGGCCAGGTAACGGTGCAGCCAGGGGGCCCCCAAAGAGGGATTTGTAATGAGGTCCAGAACTCAGGGTGTCCAGAAAATATTAAAAATATAGGATGTCCTCACCCCGACAAGTCTGAACTGGGGGATGGGACACATGGAGCAAGGCCATTGAGTTGTTTTGCATATCAACAGTTTTGCAAATAACCTCTTAGAACAGTCATTTAACATACCTATAACTTTTAACTGGTTTCAAGGATACGTTAAATAGCTGTGGCCAGCTTTGAGCCAGGGCGATGGGAGTGACTTTGACCCATGATGTAACTGGGAGACAACTCCCCCTGGTTACAGAGCCTGAGTGAGAGCTTGCAGATGATTGGCTCCACGCCTCAGAGCCACGCCTTCCCAGACTTACTATGGCAGCCCCAAAAAGCTGGAAAAGTATGGGAATGCTGGCAGGTGTAGCTGATTGTGGGAGGGGTCAGAAATGGGGATGCAGAGGAAGATTGGCACAGGGAATTAAACCCAGGTGTGGCAGCCATGCAAGGGAGAGAAGCACGTGGTTTTGGGGCTCCCTTTCCCACACAGCTTAGGGAGCTGGAAAGCAAGATGCATGGAGCAGTGATGCAGAGGTCTCTTAGCAGTTCGGAAGGATGCAGGAGAGAAGCTGCAGGAGGGAAAGGGGTGAAAGGACTCTTGCTGATGGGCCAGGAGAAGGTGCCTCGTGGGTTTGGATTGAGAACTGGAGATAGTGGTGGCGACACAGCTGACAGTGCTGGGAACTACAGAAGGCCTGCCAGCTGAGCACGGATTACTGGGAAGAACCGGGGCTACCTGAGCCACAGACTTCTATTTCTTTTCCTGAGATACGGTATCCCGGACTGGGCAAAGCGGGGAAGGAAGAATTCTGTGTGTTTGTGGGTGATTTAAGGGACTTTGGGATTTTAATAAAGACATTAAGTCATTACTATAAGTCTGTATAACTTTTGAATAAATAATTTCTTTCCTTTTAACCAGTCTCTGACATTGAGAGCTATAATTCCGTAGCAGCAGGCAAGGCGAACCTAGTACAGGGGACCCTGGAAGAAGGGGGTTCCATTCGGTAATAGTATATCATCCCCTGCTTCATGCTTCCATTCTGTAAGACCAGGTCCCTAGTAGGGGGAGTGTGAGAGGCAACTGCACATTGATGTTTCTTTCCCTTTCTTTCTCCCTTCCCCTCTGTCAAACAAACAAACAAATAAATAAATAATCTTTAAAAAACAACAACAACACGGGAACATGGAAACGTAGGCCATTGCAGGTAAATGGAGGTAAAGAGGAGAGAATCCAACTTTCCCATGTGGGGAGTCCTATGAAGTCTCCAAGGGCAAAGCCACATGGATTAGCATGTAGTAAGATCCTCATTTCCAGATTAAGGCAGTAAGGACTGGTAGGGGGCATAAGAATTCACGCAAAGTCAGGGGTTCCAAGGGATAACCTGATGCCTTCCACATCCCAGGGGTCTGATCCCAGGGATAACTCCAGGGCAAAAGCTTCACAGCAGGAAGCCTAGGAGTTCTTGAGGATCACGAACAAGCACATGGCTTTGAATTAAACTCATGAGATTTCATGTTTACCCGAATCTTTCCTGAGAGCTAGGCTTTGAGAATGGCTACTTAATTTCTTGAACAGAAGATGGAAACAGGAAAAAGAAAATCTCGGGATGGCTCTGGAGATCCCATGATGACATATGTGGGGAATGTCCAGGACCTGTCACCTGCTGACGTGTGTGCCTACAAGTAGCAGTGCTTACTACTGTCAAAAACCCCAGTGGTCCGAAGCACGCCACTTCCTTGAACCAGCTGTATTATCATTCTAGTGTCTTGGCCCTGTGGCCACTGAGCACTGGGGCTGGGGTGGTTCAAGGGCAAAGGTGGCAACCCCAGGAAGTCAAGCCTGTTTTGTTCTTCCCACATTGAGCTGCCCTCTACATTCCTAAACCAGCAGGTGTCAACTTCCCAAAAACCCAAGGACCAATAGCAGGGAGAGCTTCTGGGGTATTTGCTGTACTTTGAACATGCATGTGCTGAGCTTTGTGTCACAAAGCCATTGTAATGTCTGGACTCTTTACCAATGACACACTTCACTTTGTGAGCACAGAAATCGCCTCTGAGCGGCCAGTGCAGGTGCACTTGAAAGCTGTGAAAGCCTCCTGTCAATTTCTGAGCCATCCCACTCCTGGAATCATTACGCCCCTCTGGTACAACTTTATAACCCATCTGTGCTCCTTCCAAAGCGCTGACCGCAGCTGCGCCTCCTCTAGGCTCTCTCAGCTCGCCTCTGCTCTTGGCCTCTCAGTGGTAATTTGTCATCTAATTCGAAATGACACTGTGCTCCACTGCACTGCCACCTCTTCTCTAGAGCCTTTTGTGAGGCCCCTCCCCAGGCAGAAAAGATTCCTCCCCTTCTGGCTTCCTATTAGGGCTGGAGGCTGCACTGGGGCATGAAAGGAGCACTGTACATGGGAATTAGAGAGCCCTGCATCCACCCCACCTTGCTGTGTATCCCTGTCCAACATCTCTGAGCCTCAGTTTCCTCATCTGTAACAGGGACTAATAGTCCCCAATTTGCAGAGTTATTATGAAGATTAAGCACCATGAAATACACGGCATCTGGCATGTAGAGGGATTCAATGAAGAACCATATGTGATGAGTTGCACTTACTTTTCTGTCTCTTCTGCTAGAACAGGGGTGTCAAACTCATTTTCACCGGGAGCCACATCAGCCTCAAGGTTGCCTTCAAAGGGCCGAATGTAACTTTAGGACTGTGTAAATGTAACTGCTCCTTAACAGTTAAGTGAGAACTCGGCACTGCCGCTGGGTAGAAACAAGGTGCCTGGCTGGATAAAACAAGGTGGAGGGCCGGATTTGGCCCGTGGGCCTTATGTTTGCCACCTGTGTGCTAGAACGTGAGTTTCTGGATGGTGAGGGCAGTGCCTGATTCATCCATCTTTATAACCCAGCACTTAACACCATGAAGGGCTCATTATTTGATTTGCTGAATGTAACTGCCTGAACTCTTCCCCCCTAGAGTCCTTGCACAGCTTCTTTAAAATATTTTAGCTTCAAAATGAAATTAACAAATATACCAATAACACAAAACAAAAATTGCCCAGAATTCGGGTGGAGACCTTTGGAGACAAGCTAACAAATAATTCAATTGCTGAAAATGTCAACCCTTAAAAGGTTTTGCTCTCAATTTTCAAAACAAATGCAAATTCCCATCTCCATGTCTCTCATGCACCTGTTGTCAGACTCTTAAAACCAAGGCAAAGCAAACTGTGTTCTTCTGAACATCCCCATTTCTTCCCTTGACCCCAATTAATGACAATTTCATTGTGGTTTTGTGGAGTTCATGTCACTGCTGATTGCAACACATGGCTTATCCTGGCTCTTGACCATGCTAACAACGTGAGTGAAGGAGATACTTCCAGGGCGTTCAGCTGCTGAGTTTCTCATTATTTTAAAGGAGGGCTTAGAATTTTCTTGCATGCTCCTAACACAGAGCAATTCCTTCAAACACGTTCACAGTGCAAGTCCTACAGAAAGAGTTGCAGACTGCAGGTGAGAACCGTGGCTGCCACAAAGCGTTTCCCTGGTGGGAAACTACTTGAAAGAAGAATAAAGAGAAAGAAAGTCAGACTCGTCACATGCAATGACGATAGAGAAGGTCAAAGGCCCAGACAGAGCTAAGAAGACGATCGCCAAGGGACAGCTCCCAAACCAGCCTCGTAGAGGTGGGTCACGCTTCACAGAACATGTGCACGTGAAAAAGAGGAAATTGTTTATTTTTGTGTTAACTGGGATCCCGATTTGTAACGTAATGCCACCCACCGATCTGAAACGTATCACTTGCTAGAAAAACTAGCACAGAACAAACAAATACCGGAAAGAGATCTCAGATTCGAGTTCTAAGGAAACTCGGGGACTTCTCATTAAAAATAAATGTCTAGATTGCTTCCAAGCATTTGAGGAAAATAGCCATGGACTGCAGGGGAGAAAGGGGAACCACTGTGAGTTTCAATGAACCACAGAAAGCAGAACCAGGTTTAACTGGATCACCTCTAATTAGATGACTCAGTGAGGACTGAAGACATTGACAACACATGTGTAGTGAAGGAACTGGACTAATCTTCATAATTACAGATGCAACTTAAGGGTTTTCATTCCCTATAAGGGTGATTTGTTAGTATAAACTCTTTACTTCATCTTCCCGTCAACCCAGAGCCTGGGGTCGGGGGCCCAGAGAATAGGTGGAAATCTGGGCCCAGGCTCACCACATGTGTGACTTGGACAGCATAACTTTTGGTGCGTCTTTTTCCTCATCACCTGGATGGAATGATTAAAAGAGCAGTTACCTCATAGGGTTCTCATTGGTATTATTTGAGTTATTTCAGATAAAACCTTTAGCACAGTGCCTAGAATATAGTAAGTATTCACAAATTTTAGCAGTTATAAATCCTCACACCCATCCACCATCTATTTATTCAAGCAGCATTTATTACATATGTTCAGTGTTACCAATTCTGGGCTATGCAGGTCTGATCACGTTAGCTCCCAATTCAGCGGCTTCCCATTATTTTTAAAACAAAGACTCTTGACCACCAGGCACATCTGTCCCTTCCCTCACTGCAGGCTCCCTGACCAGTCACACTGCCTTCTTCATGGGGCCTCCACATAGTCTTTTCTGTCAGCCAAGGAGGCTCCAAGGGGGACAGAGTCTGTATCTGGTATATTTTGTTCTTGAATCCACAGCACCTAACATAGAGGCTGGTTTTTACTAGGTGCTTGAGTGACATTTATTGACTAAATGAATGAATAAATAAAAGTAAAGACTGAAATTATATATATATATATATATATATGACAGTGCTAAATCATAACAATACTTAACATTTATTTAGTGCTTACTCTGTGGCAGGCACTGTTTTAAGCACTTTTCTTGTATTATTTCATACTCATTCCATATTCAATGGAATAAAATAGAATAGAGTGGGCTGAAGGGAAGTTGTGCAGTGCAATGCATTGGGCCAGGACAGGACAAGGTAGGATAGGAAATCCTCACCTAAGTCTGTAAGGGAGGGATGCCTGTAAACAGATCACTGTAATTAGCGAGTTACTACCATGTGAGGGAGAGCAGAGAGCATGAGAGCAGCCCAGAAATATATCCCAACTGTATTTGCAGGTACTGAGGAAGGTCGTACAGAGGTAATCAAATCCTGAAGTGAGGGCTGAAGGACCAGTCGGGATTGTCTACGGGAAGTGGGTGGGACCTTTCAAGAAACATTAGCAACTACAAAAGCATCAAGGCCCATGAGAGCCTGGGTAACTGAACCAGGGTATGAAACTAGGCAGAGGTAGCTCACCAGGGAGCAGTGGGAAAGGGCCTGGGAGATGGGGTGCAGCCAGACCAGGGAGAGCCCGCAGGCCAGCCTGAATGCTCACCGATGGCTTCACAGTAGACAACCAGAGGTGTGTTTCTGTAAGTATCTGGCTCCAGCACCGAGTCGAGATGGGATAAGACCAGGCAGGAGACAGGGAGAAAAGTTGGGAGACTGCTTGTGCAGCTCAGGGGACAGATGTGTTCAGACCTAAGCAGTAGCTATAAGGAAAGGAAAACCAAGTTGGAAAAGGAGGAGTAGGAGGAGGTGGTGGAGGAGGGGAGGAAGAAGAGAATGGGGAAGGCAGAAGCCCAAGGCCAGACCCTCCCTGGAGGTGACATAGGGAGGTCAGGGCAGAGGGCCCTAGCAGGATCACCGTGCTACAAGCACAGCAGTCAAGTGTCAACCCTGCCCAAACTGAGGCTCCTGTCCTAGAAGAAGTGGGTATGTATGTTTGTGTGTGCATGGTGAAGATGGGGAAGGGGAAAACCCGGGCCTGAGAAAATGGGACAACAGGGCCAAGTGCCAAAGCAAGATGCAGACATTCAGGACATTGAGCTCCACAGTGTGGGGAAGGTGTAGAGGGGCCGAGGAAAGACTTAGTCACTTCAGATTGGTTCCTGGTAGGTGGGTGGGGTGGCTCTTGTGGCTGCCTGGGTCCTTTGTCTGTGACCTGAAATGCCCTGATCAATGAGGGGTCCTAGTATACCTGAGAGGTCTGCTGAAATGCCTAGGTCCTGTGTACTCTGACCTGCCTACCTTACCACCAGCTATGGCCTCCTTGGGACAGCCCTCCGAAATATTGTGACACCTATAGCAAGACAAGTTAGTTTCCAGAACTTCCCTTCACCCTACTCCACCCCTAGTGCCCCGTGGGGCGCCTTCCTCCTCTGCAGACACCCGTGCTCAGGGTGTTTTCCCCTTCTCTTGTCTCGGATAGCCGCAGAGCTAGTTCACCAATACAGATCACAGTCCAGATCCCAGCCTGACAGGTTTGCATGACCTGGTGCCACCTCTCACCAGCCCCACCTGGGATCACTCTGGGAGCAGCAGGTGGACCAGATGTCCTCTTACTCCTATGTCCCAAGCATCTTGCCACTTCAGGCTCTTCACAGGTGTATTCATTGCCCACCCCCCCATTCCCCTATCTTCTACTCAGTCTTCAGTTTTGGCTTAAATGAGCCTTTCTCAGAGAAGCCTTCTCCTGGACCCCCAGTTACATGCTCCCAGTACCCTATACTTTGCTTTGTCTCACTTGTCAAGACTTTAATTCAAATAATCAGTTGCTTAATCATGTGTTTAGCGTCTGATCCTCCCACTGATTGTAAGTTCCTTGAGGGAAGGGACCAGGCCAGCCATTTTCACCTCTATATTCCTGGTACCTGAAACAGAGCCAAGCACAAAGTATGTGCTCAATAAATATTTGTTGCATATGTCTAATATGAATGAATAACTGATGCAACCATGCTTCAAAGATCACACAGTTAGTAAAATGTTGAGTCAGGATTCAAATCATCTATTCTGCATAGGCTTTCCAGGCTAGTCCAGTTAGGAAATGATTTTTAGTAGAGAATTTGCCCTTGGCTTTACATTAGGATGGCTCTTCGGGAGGCAGTGGGACCGGGGAGGGAGGGAGGAGATCTAAGATGCTAACGAATGTCAGTTTTCTGAGAATACTGACTGGAGTGAGCATACAACTGGAGTGAGGATTGTGCCTCTGAGACGGTAAACATTGTTTAATAATTTGGCACTGTACAGTGGGGGCTCCACGAGGGGTTTCTGTCAACGTCAGATGTACCGCACTCCAGCTGGCGAAGAAATGAGCAGGATGGCTTTGAGGAATTCACCAGTTCTCTTGGGAGTGGCCAACTAATCTGATTTTAACGCTTCACACAATGCTTTGGAATTGAGTTCATTCACTTCAAAATGTGCTTGCTGGCATTAAGTAGGTAGACTCTCCCAAAGGAGATGCAGGCTCCTCCAAAAACACCACATTCAGTTATCAGAAGAGAGAATGAATTCAAGGAGGGACTGTAAAGGGTTTATAACATTTGGGATCATTTTTAAGAGCCTACTGTGTACCGGCACTGTGAAGGTCCTTCACCCACTTCCCTTCCTCGGTGCTGAGCAACACTCTGAATGGGTGAGCTTTACATCTACACTGTGGTAAGTGGCTTGCCTGGATCCCAACGTGTAGAAACAGGAGTGGGGCAGGCCTGGGTACCGGAGGCCCTCCAGTTCCATTGTTTTGGCTCCTGGGTTGCTATTGGTACCATCGGTATTCCAGAAGGAGTTTGTAGCCTTACACTGATGCCAAGGGCCAACTCCAAAGTGAATGGCTACCTCCTCGGTAAAAATGTAGGCAGGGTCTATCATGAGTGGTGGGGATACTTTGGTCCATCATACACATTCAAGAAGAGCTTTATATTGAGACTTGCTATACAGTCTGTACAGGTCATATCTGCAGACCTTGTTGAAGGAATGCTTCAACAGATGTTAAAGGGAGGCTTCACTGTATGACTCTAATTGGTAAGTGTAAACATTTGAATGCACCATGGTGGTGTTAACTAGTTTGGTATTTGCTTTATCTGTTAATGTACCAGAAGCCTCAAGAAAGGCAGAAAAGACTGAGATCCTTCTGCTCCTACAAATGATGGAGGAAAGCAGAAAATTCACAAACTAGAGTCTGGCAATTTTAGGAAGGTTGATTTTGACATAATAAAGGGAATACTGGGAAGGGTGAAAGAGCAAGAAATAATGGACCAATAAAAAAGCAAACATTCAGTCAACAAACATTTAATGGGCACTCACTCTGTGCTCCGCCCTGAATCAGGCAGAGTCCCATGGATGTGACTAAGCACGGCTTAACACTAACTGTATGCCTCACACCTTATGCTCAGCCCTGAGGGCACTATTTAGAGATTATAAGCCTCACCTTTTCTGTTTTTGCAGCATGAGGGGAATGAGGCAGGGACATGGGGTATGTGCCATGGACAGTATATGCCCTGCCAAAGGGGTCAGGGAAACACAGGGGGCAGGAGTCTTGAGGCAGAAATGCAAGGTGGATGGGAGCAGGGTGGGAGCACAGGCAGCACAGACCCCGCGGGTAGGTCACATCGCTCATTAGAGAGAATCAGGGAAGTATCCCACAGAGTGAGGGATTCTGAGTTAATGTAGTTTATGCAGAAATAAAAGAAAGGAAAAAATAAATAAATACAAAACAAATCCCCGAGCTCCAGAAATCTAATGGGGATGAAATAAACGACCCTGACAACGTAGAAAAGCACTTCAGCAACTGAGACACATATTTGCTGGGAAACCATGTTATGTAGGTGCTAACTCCAGAGGCTCAGAATAATAACAGGACCACAGGGCTGGAGCATGTGGAGTGACCTGGGGAGACTGAGCTCTTTAAATAAAGCAAGAGAAGCCAAAAAAGGAAGGCTGGGGCACAAACTGGTAAGGTAGGTATTGTTTCCACTACACTCATTCTCTCATTCTCAAGTCCTGCAACTCGGGGTTGGCGTTTTTCTTCCCATGACAAAGATGGAAACAGACTCAAGAGTTTTAGCAACTTGTTCAAGAGCACTAGTGGTGGAGCCAGGATCAGTAGGCAATGGACCGGGGTCAGTCTTCTGTAAAGCCTATGGCTCTTTTCCCTGAACGTGCTGCTGTCCTCCTGGAGGTATGATGCTGCGAGAAGAAGTGTACCTTCTAACGAGAGAGGTCACGGTGAGCGTAGCAAAGGGAAACACTAAGAACAGGAGCGAGTCCATGACATGTGCTTCCCTGACTCAGTGTGGTGATGGGTGCTGTCTGAGTGCACAGAACTGTTCTAGGCCCTTTGCATCCACCCTTAACACACAGTCCCATAGTCCCTGTGGGACTCCGGTGGTGCACAAAACAGGTGCTGAGTATATTAGCAAGGGCAGTGTGGAGGAGACTGTGCCTTGAAAGATGACTAGGATCTGGATTTGTGTAGAAAGAAGGAGAATGTTCTGTAGCAGAAAGAGGCACAGCATGAGCGACTGACTAGGGGTGGGAATGAGTACCATATACATGGCCTGTCCTTAGTCTAAGTAGAAAGATGGACACTTCAAAATACCATTCCCTCCCTGATCATCAAAGTAACAGATGCCCACTGCAAAAACCCTTGGAAAGACAGAGAACTATAATGAAAACACTGAAGAGTCACCCATCAGTTTTGCTGTTTATCCTGCCAGGCTCTTTTTTTTGATGGGCTTAAAAAAAGTTAATTCATGATCAGACTATACATATAATCCCATGGCTTGCTTTCTTGTACTTAACAAAATATTGAAAGTATTGTGTTCTCTTAAAAGATTTTTCCAGATCTGGGTTTCCATGGCAGCATGGTGCTCTATTTGGGGCCTCCCTAGTTCTTTGGCCCTGCGAGTGAGTGACCCTGCACTGGCAAATAAGGATGCGGCTCTGCCGGAAGGGAGAGGCAAATTCACTTTGAAAGGCCTGGTCACCTTCTCACTGGGCCTGACCATGCTCCCCACCCTCTTTCCTGCCATAGTGTCTTGCCTTGCTAGGAGTGACCTGAAGGGAACAAAAGAAAGATTCTCCTTCCCTTCAGAAACAAGGGACCTGAAATGCATCCCTGTACTGAAACCTGTTTCAGGTTTCTGGAAGTATTAAGAGATGCAATTTCTAACTCATCTCCTTGTTGGAAATGAGCATATCAGGCTATTAATATACAAATGGAGCCCCTTATGACCATGTCCTGTGTGGTGACAGCTTGAATCCATTTATAGGAGCCTTGGCTCAGCAGAGGCTTCCCGTATTTGCCGTGTGTAATGCGTACCAACGTTTTAGTGCTACCCATGTATATTGTGCATCTTTATTTTTCCCTCAAAATTTTGGGCCAAAAGTACACATTATACACAGCAAAACATGGTAGTACTGCAGGTGGGGAGGGAGAAAACATTGCACACATAGTGTGTGTGTTTATCTGATAGCCCACCTCATTCTGTTCTCTAGGGCAGTGGTCCCTAACCTTTTTGGCACCAAGGACTGGTTTTTCCAAGGGGAGTGGGGAGGTGACAGGAGGTAGAGCTCAGGTGAGCTTCCTGGGGGGTCTCCTAACAGGCCATGAACCTGTACTAGTCTGTGGTCTGGGGGTTGGGGATCCCTGCTCCAGGGAGAAGTGAACTATCATGCATAGCTTACTACTTGTACTACAGTTAGGGCACTAGGCTCTTGACATAGATTATTTTTCTTTGGGTTTACAATAGGTAAGGGAGGGAAAATTGTCACCTTTCCTTAACTGAAGAAAGGGAGAGGTTGAGCATTTTGCCTAAGATGGCATGTCTGAGTGGTGGGGTTGGGGTTGGGACTCAGCTCTGCCTGGATCCATGGCATACCTCTGCCCGCTGCACTGTTCAGTGAGGTTAGACGTCCCCTCCCAGCCCCATCCCACCACAGCCGTGGAGAGCCATCGGCAATGTCCACACTTCGAACGGAACCAGAGCCCCACTGTAAGCAAAGGATTCCGTTTGTACCCAAACCCAGCCTTTTGGAAGATAACCCGGGATGAAGGAAGAAACGTGAAGGGCTTTTAGGTTGCCCGCAGTTACCAGAAAATTCAAAGAAATGAAGTTGCATGTGGCTCCAGTCTGGGGCCATTTAACCTTCCCACCATCAGTTTCCGAGGGAACGGCCAGCTCACATATGTCCTCTTCTGAGTATTACACATGTTGTCCACTGAGCCCCTGCAATCCCCTAAGGAGAAGGGCTTTTGATAATCATTTCAAAGTCGAAGACAAGGAGGAGACTCAGAGAGAACGTGACAGTTAAATCGTAGAGAGGAAGTGGCACAGTACTGCTGTGGACTGCCTTTCCCCCAAGATTCTGGATTCTGAAAGTGCCATGGCCACAGTCCAGCCCCGTGAACGGTGACCCCATACAAAGCCAGAGTATGGTTCTTCGTTGTGGCGGGTCGGCATCCTCACATATCTGGCCAGAGCAGGTTGGCACGTCCTAGGACTCAGGGGCAGTGCTGCTTCCTTTAGGGCCTCTGACTCGTGGGAGCCAGGTTACAACGGCCGAGGGTCAGGATGGGACCCTGAGTTGTTCTTTCAGGCTCAGATTTGTTTGACGTTTTAAAAATAAATATCTAGAAAACCACCTCCTCTGCCCCACTTGACCTGATTCATTTTAAAAGTTGGGAGTGAAAGTGTTTTGAAAACTGTATGGAGTGTTATGCTTGGAGGGTGTTATTATAATTACACTTGGAAAAAGTCCTAGGAGGATTATTTAAAGATTATCCTTCTTATATAAGTAAAACAACTGTCCAAAAAAGCTAAATGACTTGTCAGAGACCACAAGGTTGGGTAGTGGCAGAAGTGAAACTGCTGTTTGATCTTTCTTTTGAATTCAAGTTAGTGAAGCACTAACTGACTACCTACTGTGTACTTAACATATTTCTAGGCACGTAGAAGAGAAGATGCATATTTCTAAGTGGCAGGGACCACATCTTGATCTCTGGTTCCCCAAGCCTAGTGGTAAGCTTAGCAGGAAAAAAAAAAGCCTTTTTTCAAATGTCTGAACTCACAGGCGCTGACACTCTTGTGAACAGTTAGGACCTAAACTGCCTGCCTGACATCAGAATTCATCCTATAATGACTCTGGTTTTCCAGTCATCGTTTCCCCTGTATTCATCTGCATCCCCAGTAAGACTGCAGATCCTTCAGGGTCGTGTGCACTGCAGGGCTGGACGGGGCCTGGGGACTCAGCAATAGCTGGGGGAATGACAGTCCTGCACCATCTCTGGGACTGGCAGCCTCTCTAAGGCTGGCACACAGCTCTGGGCCCATGCCAGAATGTGAAGGTCCTCATTTGGAACTCTGACCCCCTCTGGCTCCACACCGGGGCCACACCACTCCCCCCTACCAGCTACCATTGGATCCTCACGCCACCACCTGACCTACCAGAGCGGAGCACTCCCCTGTCTGCTCCACACCCCTGCACTGCTCCCCCAGCTGGATGGTGGGCCACAGTAAAGGCAATCTTTTCTACTCCTCTAACAGGCTGATCATCTAGATCAGGGTGGAGCTGATTGGAAATACTCAATCTACTTATGTTAAAAACAGAAAACATTTTAACCACAAATGCTTGGCTTGTTTTCAGCCAAGGTTTACTGGCTTTTGAGAGTAAATACTTTGAAGACCATATTTTTCAAAGAGCTCCTACACAAACCCAGAATTAATAAGCATCTAAATTACAAATCTCACCATGTAGAACAAATTGGATTTCTTTTCATGAATAGCAAGGAAGCAGAAAACAAGCCCAATCCCAAGGGAGCCAAATGAACACAGTTATTCACCATTTTCTCTTGTATTTTTTTTTCTGCTAAAAACCCATCTTTATTTAATTATGTAGTTCATAAATAGAGCCCCGGTATGTCAGCACAGCTAACAAGTGGTGGCCAATGTCAGGGGCCTTTTGATGGCTCACCCAACCTTGCGATAATCAAGTCATGGCTATGTATGGGATTCTTTTGGGAGCGGCAGGGAAACAACAACAAAAACTAGCAAAACCTAACCAAGTCTCTAATAATTACAATGTTCCACATATTAAGATGCAGGCCTAGCAGCTTTTTAATACAATAAAAGTTAATGTTGTTCTATATAACAGCATAGGAACCATGTTATTGATGGGGAAAAAATGGCCAATCTGTGCACAGAATATTTGTATACATGCCTTCTTAACAACGCATTTGCTTTAACAACAGGCCTGCAGCTTCTGCAGAAATCTTGAGCACCCTAGCGGCAAAAATTCTCCTCCAACACAATTACTGTGAGAGTCTGAGGAAATTCCACCTCTGTGAGGGGGCTGCTCTTGTATGTTTCCCATCTGCCCTGCTGGACAGGGAGGGGGTAGGAGTAGGGAGTTGTTGTCTGACAGACTCATAGGCTCAAGGGAAATCACTTGGTCCCCTGCCTACACAACAGAAGCCCAGAGTCTAGCAAGTTAGCAGATTACAAATCCTTGAGTTCCTTGTCTCCAAACTGGAAGTTCTCAAAGAACGGTCCAGAGACCCCTGGGGTCTCTATGACCCTTTTGGAGGAGGAGCCCACAAACTCAAAGCTATTTTCATAATTTCATGAACGTGTTGTCTTTTTCATTTTTATGTCATGACTGTATGGTGATGTTTTACAAAAGCAACAGAAGTGAGAAAGCAGAAGTGAGAGTTCTGTTGTCTTTTATTAAGCTAGAGATTAAGGAGATGTGTCGCAAAGTAAAGCAATGCTGCTCTTCTCGCTGGATTCACTGTGTTTTGGAAAATACAGTTATTTTTCATGAAAGGTTAAGGCTATCTACGTTAACATGTAACAGGTTGATTACTGTTAAATTAATACGTATTTCTAAAACATGTGAGTTTTAATTCAAATGAGCTAAGCATTGCTAGATATAACCTACATAAATAAGTTCTCTGTGGCCCTCAATACTTTTTAAGAGTGTAAAGTCGTCCCAAGACCAAAGAGCATGAGTGCCCCTGTCCGAGGGTCCTCTCAGCTCTTCATGGGCCTGCCCAGCATCTCGTCATCCTTCAGGCCCACCTCCAGCACACCTTCTCTGGAAAGCCACTGCAGAACTCCCAGACCCCAAATAAACTGTGGGCTGACCTGTGTAATTGCACCAATTACTTAGTATTGCTTTCATAGATTTCCTTGTCTGTACTTCCCAGTGTCAATTAGCGGAGGCAGAGCTGGGGGGTGTTTCATTCCTGCATTCTCAATGCCAAAGAGAGGGCTTGGTACCCAGGAAGATTTTATTGAGTTGGCTAAAAGGTCCATGTGATTTTTTTTCCCATAAAATAAAAGACACATTTTTCATTTTCACCAATAACTTTATCAATTTGGACATTTTGAGTATGTCGGCTACCTCCCTCATGGTATAACACTGATTCTTCTCAACTAATGTCTCGATTTGATTGCTATCAACTTCAACTGGTCTACCCAACCGGGGAGCATCGTCCAGTGAGAACTCTCCAGCACAAAACTTCACAAACCACTTTTGACACATTCCATCAATCACAGTACCTGCTCCATACACTGCACAAATCTTTTTTTGTGTGTTTCAGCTGTGTTTTTACCTTTCTTGAAATAATAAAGCATAATATGCCGAAAATGTCGGTTATTTTCTTCCCTCTTCAATATTAAAATGGCTGCACAAAAATTTACCAATTTTGAAACTTTTTTTTTAAAATGCACACTGATATGACAGCTGTCATAATACTATCTATTGTTTCAAATGAAGTTAGAAACAACTAAGCACTACCAGAATCATCTTACAGAAAAAAAACAAATGAACTTTTTGGCCAACCCAACAGGAAATGCTAAAGGAAGAAATAAAGTCAAGAAGGAAGAGAGGCATGTGAGAGAGCAGGGCTTTGCAGAGATTCGGGTCTGAAAGGTGTTCACCAACATCAAAAATTGAATGAAGCCCATAAAACTGTCAATCACAATTATTCCTCAAGGGCCTAACCTTGGCCCAGCCTGTGTCAAATTCTGGATTCGTATGCCTTATACTAAAAGATACCTTGAAGTATTCACTAAACTACACATGTTGGGACACTATCCCCAGAGACTATTAAACAGCGACCCCTACAGAACTGGCAGGAGGTGGAGAGGCAGGAAGGAAGGGTGCTTTCTGGACAGTAGCTCCCAGTGAAGAAACCCAAAACTGCAGTTTTCAGAGGAACAAGAGGAAAGATTTTTAGGTTGTTCACAATTTGGAAGTTGTTCTTTTCCATCAAAAGGCAAGGCTGTACACAAAAACCATCATCCCAAGTGGCACTTTGCCAATGACTGATGGAAACATTATCACAGGAGAGGAGAAAGAAAACTTTGAGAGAGCTCCGGCATGCAAGTTTGCTTGCCCCAAGTACCAGAACTGGGCAAGTGCATGCAAACCACAGAAAGGGGAAATCGCCAGTGTGATGGAGCACAGCCATGGCTGCCAGAGACAGTGGTCTCCTCAAATCACTCTTCCATCCTCACACAAGCAGCACCCTTCATGATGCAGTAAAGTGGGATGTAGCATAGCTTAGGGTACAAAGATCAGTGGCAGACAAAAAGAGAGTGAGAGATGACAAAGATGGGGATCTGGACAGGGTGCAGAATGACATACACTTTTTACCTGGTTAAGAGTTATCACCACTTCCCTGATGAGCAAGGACTACGGGTAAGACTTGGCCAGGCTGACAGCTGGTCAGACTTAAATGTGAATTCTCTTTGAATTTGTATGTAGATATGTATATAGTGTAGCACGTTATGATTAAAACAGTGGTTTATTAAACTGTATAGGAACTATCATATAATGTAATTTCATTCTAAACTAATCTCTAGGCAAACTTTTTGATTCAGGACTCCTGAAGGCTAGGTAAGGAACAGGGATGGGAACTGGGGGTATCCATGTAATGATTTAAGACAGGATCTGCAAGGACAGGGCCTGTTCCACTTCAGTTGGGTCATATGTTACAATAATTGAAAACTATGTCCTGCAGTAATTTAGGAGGGCCTCCTGCAGGAGAGCATGGGCTGTTAGAAACCAGAGTATAAGGTTGAGTGGAGGGGAAAAATTGGGCTGTGGAGAATCCAGGTGACTGTGAGGTGCTGAGGCCAAGAAATGGGGGAAGGTCAGGGTCAACCTGTATTATTGGGCACTCACTGTGTGTCCACCACCAGGCAAGGCACTATTTAGAGAACCTTTTTATTGTAGATGGGCTACAGATGTTTCTGTTCAGCCCATGCCCAGACCTCAGATCACCCGCCCCCGCTTTGGCTCAGGACTAAAGTGCCTTCCTTGCCTCTTCAAATCCCTCTTGTTCTCCTAGCTCAGCTCCAATGCCCTACTCTCCCCTTCTGGACCAACTGGGTTTTGCTCTCCTTCATCTTCACTCCTGTTACAGCTTATCTGCATTTCTTTTCAGTTCCTGCCTTATATTCTGGTTCCTTTTGTATTTATAAACCCCACCCAACCCCAACTGCCACCCCACTGGACAGTGAACTTTCTGAGAAAGGACATTGCCCTTTGCCTGTCCAATTAAGGTTGAACAAATGAATGAAAGAATGAACAGCTGAATGTGTCTCCTTGTGTGATCCTGGGCAAGTCATCTCCCCTCCCTGGGCTTTATCTCCCCCTTCTATGGAAGCTGTCCAACAACCTCGGCCTTCCCGGTGTGCAGTAGGAGAGCTCCCAGCCAGAGCTTCTTAATTGCTCAGTGCTTCCTGCTCTTTCTGCACAGTCTGTTCCTGGCACAAACCCTCCTCACCCCACCAGACACACCACAGCAGCTTCCCCACTGACCTCTTTTGCAGTCCCTCTGTGTCCTCAGCATTTCTTACCACAGTGTACTGAGCCACATGTTTCTCTGCTTGGCTCTTCCTGGGATGGTGAGCTCCTTGAAGGTTCATAGGCCAATCAATGTAAATGACAGTTATTATTATCATTACTATTGTTATTAGCTTCCATTTAATGGATATTATATTCTAGGCATTGTTTTAAATACTTTATATAGATTATTTCCTTAAATATTTACAACAGTCCAATGAGCTATTATTTGTATTTTACAGATGAAGTACATTGTGCTCATTTTACAGATGAAAACCCTAAGGCTCAGAGATACTAAGTGATTTGCCTAAAGAAGCAATTTTCAACCAGTGTGCCATAAGAAGCATACCAGTGTGCAGCAAGAATTTTTAAAACATGCAATACCTGAGTCAGGGGCACTGACCTCTTTTCCCTTAGTTTGTAAAATTAAAAAAAAAAAATGACAACAGTTAATACAATCCAGTGTGAATGAATCAAAATTATACTCAGCTTTTTGTCAGATTGGCAAAAAATGTGTTTTTGGTGTGCTACAGAATTTCAGCAATTAGTTTATATGTGCCATGAGGTGAATAAAGTTGAAAATCACCAGCCCAAGGTCACCCAGCATCTATGTGGCAGGGCCAGGAATTGTGTGCGGGTCTGTCTAAATCAAAGCCAGAGCTTTAAATGACTATTCTTTATACCATCTCACCTCTTAGCATGAGGCCTGGCACAGAGTAGATGCTTAGTATAATTGTTGATAATGAATGACTGAATGTGACTCTTAGGTTGAACCATCCTTATGGAATTCAAAAGCCCCACAACTGATGCTATCTGCTCAGTAAAAGACTATTCATGTAGAGTCACATGGCTTCTCTGAGGCTCAGTTTCACTGTCCATTCATTAGTCATAATACTGTATATACTAGGGCATCAGCAAACTATGGCTCCCAGGCCAAACCCAGCCCTGTAACACGTTTTTGTATAGCCTGTGAGCTATGAATGATTTCCATATTTTTACATGTAAAATGTAGGAGGGACTCTAACTTTTTAAGAAAAGAGTTGCTCAATTTCATTCCTTGACCTGCAAAGATGAAATTATTTACTATCTGGTCCTTTAGTGTAAAAAGTTAGCTGGTCCTGATCTATGTAGTTAGTAATTAATTCACAAGTTTATTGTGAGAATCAAGTGGATGTTATTGGCAGAAATCTTCTAAAAAGGAAGATGTAATAACAAAGGCATTCATATGAATAAGAACTATTAATATTAGTTATAATTTTGATGCCAGAACAGGCTGAGTTACCAAAGTCCTTTGTACCTGTTAGAAAGAGCGGGTATGAGATTCTACCACCTTCAAGCCTCTGAGTGGCTATGTGATTTCTGTGCAGAATTGATTCTCACAGTTGATGCAGAAATCATTTCAAGGACTGAGGCTGGCTGACTAAATGCCAAGCTGGCCAAAATACTTGGCAAACAAACAAATCAAATTGAGTCCAAATGTTTCCTAATTAGTCAAAATATTAGTGAGAAGTTAATTACTCTAATATCCAGAGAGCTCCTCATGGAAGAACAGCTGGAAGGTCTAAATTTCACCTAAAGGAAACTGGGCACACCCAGGAGATGGAACCTGAAATCCAGACCTTGTCTGTCCGCCCATCTACCCACCAGAAGGTTGGGCAGAGGTTGCCTGTGGTGTGGGCCTGGCTGCTTTGGCTGGCTCTGTCTCAGCCTGCTCCTGTTTTCCTCTTGAACCTCAGGTTCTAAATTTGAAAATTAACTCATTCCCTCTTTCCTCTCTACCTAACAGGGTGGTGATGAGGAACTAATGACAAAATGGATGTGATAGTAGGGCCTTTGCTATGATTAGAAATCATAAAATAAGGCCCTCCTGGGAGAAATTGTCAGAACCAGAAACCATAAAGAAAATATTAGTAGATTTGATTTTCTTAATTCAACATTCAACTATCATTTATTAAGCTCTGATTATGTGTCAGGCACAACATAAAAATTCAAAGATTTCTATAGGGAAAACAAACTTAAATGTCAAATAACTTTTTTAAATGTTTGCGTTGTATATGACAAAGGGTTGGCATCATTAATTTGTAAAGAGCTCTTATGAATCAGTGAAAAAATGATGAGCATCCCAATTAAAGCATAAAAAGGGTGTGAATTAGGCAATCCATAAAAAATTTAACAAGTGAGCCATAAACTTATGAAAGAATGCTCAACCTTCTTGGTAATCAAATAAATGCACAAGGAAATGACAATGGACGTCACAGTCCACTATAGCAATGGAGGAAAGCAGAGAAAATGTCTGATGTGGGCAGTGGTGTGAAGAAATGATGAGAACCTAAATCAGGTCAAACTTTCCAGAGGGAAACTTACCAGTGCGTTTAACATCTTAAGTACATATATCCTGTCTCCATCAACTTTCCAACAGGATGGTTTTTAGGGAACTGATACAGTGATTCTAAAGATCATCTTTAAGAATAAGTATGTGAGGACTGCCAGGGAACTTCAGGACAGAAGACAGTTAAAAGGGGAAGCTGTGGGTGTAAGAACATGAAAAGACAAATGGATCAGGAGATTAGCATGGAGAACACATAAATAAACCCGGCATAAAGGCTGCACTGCAAACCAGAGTGGGAGGGGCCAGAGACGACTGTTTAACAGAGAAGAGTTGGTGCAGTTGCACAAATCTTCAGGAAAAAAAAATAAAGTGAGATCTTTATATCACCTTTTAAATCAAAATAAATTACAGAGACCAAAGATGTATACGTAAATAATAAAGCTATATAAATATTGAACAAAAATGTGGTAAACCCTTTTATGATTTTTATAAGCCTTTCTGTAAAGGAAATACTCTGATAAGCAAGGTTAAAAGATGATTTAAAAACTAGGGGGAAAGTTTTAACTCATGTGATGGATAAGAGGCTAATATCCCTAATATACAAACTGACTTCAAAGTCATAAGAAGAAGCTTAACAGCCACCTCCCACTCTTGCCAAATGGACAAAGAAAACAAATAGGCAATTTACAGAAGAAATATAGTCAATAAACACATGAAAATATGATCATATGACCAACCTTGCTTATAATAAAATGAATATAAAGAAAAATGAGTATAATTTTTTCCTAGAAAATTGGCGAAATGATCTGTATAAAAGTAAGTATTGCTAGAAAATTTTGGAGAGAAGGGAGAGAAAAAGAGAGAAAATGAATGCTCACTGATGGCAGGAGTCGATGCGCCCACTTGTCCGGGGTGGGGATAAAGACCAACATCCAGGCTCAAGGAGCCCCCGCTTCCTCACCGGCTAAAAGGAAAGTGACTATAGCTCAGCTACCTGCAAGCGCCATTGCAATTTAAGATATAAGATATTGAAAAGTAATCTCTGATTTATAAAGCACAGTCCCACATATTATCTTGTGCCATTCTCCCAGCAATTCTGTGAGGGATCTTTTACTCTCACCCTCACGTGGCAAATTGATAAAACTGAGTCTGAGACAGATTAAGTAACTTGCTTAATGTCACTTGACTAATCAAGGTTGGAGTGTGGATTTACACACAAGTTCTTTTGATGCTGCATCCTGCACGATTCTCAAATGCATTCAGAAATGCTTGTGTAAACAGAGATGAATAGTACAGCATGTGAATAGGCTACCTGCTGGTTCATTTTTCAACAAAGACACGCTGAGGAGTTAGTGTGTGGCCACCAAGATGTGAGATGCTTGGGACACAGCTGTGTTCAAGGCAGATAATGTTCTCATATATAAGGAGGGCTCTATTTTGGTGGGGCAGATAGGAAACAAGCAAATACCAATGGCATAACTAACTGGGTGAGTCCCAGAAGGCCTAATTGAGGAGGACATATTTGGTCTAAGATATTCATGATAGGACAGAAGCAGCTGAGGGCTGAGTGACAGCATCCCAGAGAGAGAGAGAGAGAGAGAGAGAGAGAGAGAGAGAAGCAAGTGCCAAAGACCCAACCTGTTGGAGAAACTGAGAGAAGCCGCAGGGTCTGAGTATCCTGAGCAAGGGGAAGAACAAAGAGAGCAGAGCAGGGGAGGCAGGACTCAGACCAGCCATGCAGGCTTTGTAAGCCATGGGCAAGGTGTTTTTATCTTCGAGACATTGGGGCATCTTTGAATTAAATTAAACAAGGAAGGAATATGATCTGGAATTAGCATTAAGAGACCCTCCACCTTGCAGTGGAGAAGGCACTGAGGAGGCAGGAGCTGGAGCAGGGATAGCAGTTGGGATTCTCTTGAGGCCTCCAGAGGGGACCGAATGAGGAGAGGGAGAGTGTGCTGATCTAGACGTTTTGAAGTTGCCACTGATAAGACCTGTCTTGTGTGAACAGGCAGGAAGGGCTCAAAAATGATTGTGAGTGTGGTTGGGAGTTTGTTTTTTAGATGCAGAGGACTGAGGGATAACAGTTGAGGGCAGGAGTTGGGGAGAGAGCTCTGCTTTTGACAGCGGAGTAGAGATGCTAAGTAGGCATCAGAATATGTGGACTTAGAGTTTAGGAGAGGTCTGGCCTGGAGAGGGTGGAAAAGGTAAAAACAGGGAATAAAAACTCTCTAGTATTGGGCTATCTGGTGGAAGAAACGGAAGCAGCAAAGGGACTGGGAAGGAATTTGCAGTGAGACAACGGGATCACAGAATCTAAGGAATTGTTTCAAAAAGGAGAGGGCAGTCAGCATTGTTGAATGATGTGGGCAGGGTTCAACAGGGAGCAGACAGGGAAGCTTTCATCTGAGCTTCATGTCATTTACAGGTGATCTTAACAAAAGCAATTTCAGCTACATGTTAGGAAGGGAGGACACATGTTGGGGGGGAGGGAGTAACCAAATAAGGATATGGGGCAAGGGGTACAGGCAACTTGTTGGAGATTAATAACTGTTCACATAGAGAGAGAAAGCTCATCATGGGCCTGACTGGCCCTTTCTATATGGTCTACACACATTTGCTGATTTGATTTTTCAACAAATCTATGAGATGATTATTAATGATAGCCCCCTTTTATAGGAGAGGAAACTGGGGTATGGAGAGATGAGCAGTGTTTTGCTCAGAAGGGCAGCAGAGACCTTTTCATATAGCTGAAGATGAAGAAATAATGGAATAGTTTCTTTTCTTTTAATATTAGGTAGTTGAACCTTCTTGTGAGCTGATGAGCATGATCCCTTAGTGAAGGACCATGAAAACAGTGCTCCATTACGGGTCTAGTGAAAGACACGCCCTAACAGGAAAAAGGACTCGCCTCCCACTGAAGGGGCGGGAAGGTAAGGGAGCTGGCTTTCTGATGGCTCCTGTTTTCACAATAAAGGATGGGGTGGGATCATCAGCAAGAGGAGTAGAGGTTATAAGTGGTTTGAGAACAGGAGAAAGTGGGAGTCATCCGTGCTGCACTGCAAAGTGGAACACAAGCCAGGACCCCACTAGGATTTCAATCAAGGAAGAGCCTTTCCTGTGTCACTTACTGATGGCACTATGATTGAGTTTGGGGTCTGTTTCCCCCACCTCTGTGTACTGTGAGCTTCTCAGAAGGAGCTATGGGGATGCCCCTTTCCTGCCACCTACTCCCCTTCACTTTCAGCAATCTCTTCCCTGGGCCCACAACCCCACCTCAGAGGTTACCCTTCCAAGAGGCCTGAACTGGTCCTCCGTTGTCCAAACTGAATGAATCCTTCCCTATGGAGGCTGTGCGGAGATGTGCAGTGTCCCTCTGCTGCACTAGTTCTCCTGGTAACAGAAAGCTTCCTGAAGGCAGGACTTTCTCCTCTTAGACACCTCTGAAGCTTCCTGTGTTTCCAACCCCCAAGCCCTCACCAGGGGCTGACTGCAGTGCCTGACTCATAAGAATGGCTCAGTAAATGCAAGACGCACCCAAACTAGGTCAAAAAGAAGTATGAAATGGAAGTTTTGAAATAATTCCAGAATCCATCATCTTAAAAATGCAAAAAGATAATGAAAAACTTTTCTGATGCCTATTAGCAAAATTAGAGCACTGAAGGGGACTTTTGATCTTCCGCCACCTCTTACATAAAATCTGGTTTTAAAAACCTTAAAAATGTCTGGTCAGCATCTAGTAGACCGGGCAAAGACTATTTTACATGCCTCGCAAGCCCCGTTTCTAACCTAAAAAAAAATTTTGCCTGACTCCATGTGAAAATTTGTCATCATTTACGTATATAAGGATCCTAATAAAATCCTATATTCAGGACTTTTAAATCATGTTTAATGCATAAGAAACTTACATATGAGAGTGTTGATAGGGTTATATTCTTAATTCATGATCAAGTTGGCAGGGATGTGGTTTTAGAAAGACAACACTTACTAAACTCTGTCCACATACAGATGTATCTTGTAGTGCACTCACTCATTTAACAAATGTTATTTACGTCTCCTGTGATACATCAGTCATTGCTTGTTATAAAAAGGAGTAAAGATTTTCTCAAGTGTTTGGCCTTGACTCTGAAGGCAATGAGGCACCATGGAAGGGTCTGAAACAGGATAGAGGCCTGGCTGACACTGTGTCCAGATGGGACTGTGCTTTGGAATTAGGCTGTGGCACCCACATGTACTATTCCTTCAGCCTAAGTCTTTGGCCAGTTATAAACAGAGATTAACTAGGTACTGAAGAAAGACTTCAGTTTCTAAAAATACAACTCAATGAATGCCACCAAACTTCAAATTGGACTCTGAACCAGGCTGTCTGCATTGGAATCCCTACACCTCTGTATAACCTCAGATAAAGCACTAAATTATTTGTGCCTCAGTTTCCCCATCTATGTAATGGGCATGATACTATAGCTCATCTTACAGAGTTTTGAGGATTAAAGAACTGAATACAGAAAGCCCTTTGGACCATGCCTGGCACACAGTAAACAATCCTATTGCCTATATCAGGCACTGCGTTGGGTCCTGTGGACACACAGAGAACTAACCATGGTCCCTCTCCTCACGGAACGACCAGTGGAGATGCCACAGGATTCCAGCACTGTGTGATCAGGGCAGTCATGCAATAGCAGCAGTATGACCCAGGTGAGGAGGGACAAAGCACTGGGGTCAGGGAGAAGAGGTGTCTGAACAGGCTGCTGGGGATGAGGGAGCTGACGTGAAGGATGGATAGAAAGAATCCAGCTCATTCAAGGGGCCGTGAAGAATGACCCAGCCTGTTCAGAAGCAGCTGGATTTTCCCCATTTATAGACTAATGCATTAGTGTCCAAGCCTGGTTCTCAGTCATTTTCATATAAATCCCTCAGAAGGTGTTAACGGGATTTTCCACGACACCAAGGATAAAATCACAAGAGATAATTAGTCAGTGGTGCTGACAGGAAGCTAACTGGAGCAAGGTGACAAAAAGGGAAATCAAAACAATCGATTGGTGTTTCCTCAAGTCAATACACAAACCTCAGAAATTATGTCCTGGACTTGGGAGGCTGAATTCCACTAAAAAAACTCAGGAGATCAAAGTGTTCCAATCAGTTGTGCTTTTTCTTAGCCATCACTGAAGACTTTCCAAAACATGCAGGAAATGGTGTTCAGTGATTGCAATCGGATCTTCCTCAAAGATCCAGGTATTTGAGAGAATCTGAGGCAGTTGGTGCAATCATCAGGTTTTACCGTCTTGGGCAGAGGAGGGGAGGGCCAGGAGAGTGAGCTGGCTGTTCAGTGATCTCCACATATCCCCTGAAGCACCGGCCTTTTCCCTCCATCCCTTCCTTTCTTTCTCTCTGCCTCCTCCTTTCATTCTTTTTTTTCTTCCTCCCTTCCTTCTGCCTTTCTTCCCAACCTCTTTTCTTATTGTCCCAAATTTTTACTTCTACTTTGCTAATGTGATATGTGTTAATGGTGAACATTCAAAGATCGCAATAGGTGTCGAACAAAGTACTACACATGGAGACACTGTGAAATGGAGGCAGAGGTGCCACCCCACAGGTTTGTACGTCTTGTTCCTCAAACCTTTGCAGGGGTGTCCAGACTTTTGGCGTCTCTGGGCCACACTGGAAGAAGTTGTCTTGGGCCACACATTAAGCACATGGCGACATGTAATCACAAAAAAGTCTCATAATGTTTTAAGTAAATTTACAATTTTGTGTTGGGCTGCATTCATAGCCATCCTGGGCCACATGCGGCCCATGGGGCGTGGGTTGAATACCCCTGCTGAACACTTTGAGAGTGTTAAAACCAGGCAAAATAACCCTTCGACTGGGCCTAAAACATCATTGTGTCCCAAACAACTGTTTTTAAAGATAAAAATAAGGCTGATAACATGACTACTGGACTGAAAATTAAAAATATTCTTTAGAATTAACATCACTATTACTGGTTTATCTGCATCAATAGAAATGTCTTTTTTCTATTTATGTAACTGTTTCTCTCTCCCCCTTTTTTTTAAAGATTTTATTTATTTATTTTTACAGAGAGGGGAAGGGAGGAAGAAAGAGAGGGAGAGAAACATCAACACCCTCTGCTGGGGACCTCGCCTGCAACCCAGGCATGTGCCCTGACTCAGAATTAAACCGGTGCCCCTTCAGGTCCATAGGCCGGCACTCAGTCAACTGAGCCACGCCAGCCAGGGCTCCCCCCCTTTCTTCATAAATACGCCTTGTCTTAGTCTACTAATCAGAACATTACTTGAGTTTCTGGCTGATCATTGCTTCCCGAATAGCTATTAGTTAGATGTGAAATAAATACTTTTTGCCTCTCACTCTGGCCTTTTATTTTCAGGTTAATAGCATATATTAACAATAAAAGTAAATACACTTAACAGTATATATATTTGGGATGTAAGTTGCTCACATCCATCTCTGACGCACCTGTTTCCTGCTCTGATTGCTTTCTGAACTAAGATTATGCCTTGTCTATTGAGAAGAGAAATGATTAGAGTTCAGTTGATTGGGTTAAAAGTTTGAGCTAAAATCATCTTAATAATTATAAGGTGGAATCCTCTCCCAGTCCAAACCCATTATGAAAGATGAGCAACCGAGACCATGGACACTTTGTAAGTCCTGTTTGGCTCATTGGTTCATCCTTCTCTCCTGCTGAGCACCAGGGCATGCTCTCCAATGAAGAACGGAGCTTGAGAGACACAGATATAATAAATAGAACACTGATTTGAGGATTGAATAGGCCTGGGTTCGAATAGGCCTATCCAATAGGCCTGGCTCTGCTCATCGCTCAGAAGCTGTGTGACCTTGGGCAAGTCATAGAGTATCTCTGCGCTTCAGTTCAGAATTTATAAAGTGGTGATCTGATACCTGCAGCACTGGGCTGTTTGTGGGAATTATATACACTGACATATAAACTATTCCCCTTGCCTTAAGAAAATAAATTATGTTTTCTCAACTTCCACTATTGTTATGGCTTTTCTTTACATTATTAACTGGATAACCTTTTCAAAAAACAACTTCAGTGAGATATAATTGAAGTACAAGAAACTGCACACATTTGAAATGTATGTTTTGATCAGTTTTGATGAGTATGTACTGTGAAACCATCCCACAATGAAGATAACAGGCATTTTCATCAGCCCCCAACATCTCCGCATGCCCCTTTACAATCCCCCTCTCCCCCACCCCCATTCCCAGGCAACCATCGATCTGCTTTCTATCTTCAGAGAGTATTTTCCACTTCCTAGAATTTTATAAAAATGAAATCATACAGGATGTCCTTTTTATTTTGATCTAGCTTTTTTCATTCAGCATAATGATTTTGAGGTTCATTCACGTTGTTGGTATATCAATAATTCATTGCTTTGTCTTGCTGAGTAATATTTCATAAATGGCACTTTTTAAGCTATAAAGGTATGCCTTAATAAATCAAACAACATCCTGGAAAATCAGGAAGCCGGAAGGACCTCCCTGTCTCTCATTCTCAGAAACCTTTGCTTACTATGATATTCTACTTTGATACATGATGCCTACTCCTCAGCTGGGCTGGTAAGGCCCTTTATTATCTGTTCCTCAGATTGAGCCAATCTCTTTCTTTCCCCTCTACTGACCAGCCTGAATTCTCATTCCAGCCAGGCTGGGCCCTCCCTGTCACCCACACTTTCAAGATCTCTCCAGTGTCTGTGGCTAATGCTGATCCATGGCTGGAAACAGTCTCTAACCTCCTTGCCTCTACATAGTCTAACCATCCAGATGGTCCAGTACCTGCCTTATCTCCTTTAGAACCTGCTGCTTCATGGGCTGCCGTTCAGCCCCTCTTACCAGAATAGCTGCCTCACAACTCAGCATGTAGAGCCAAGCAGAGGCCCTCCCACTTGAGCAAGCACCTCCAATTGCCCGCTCCCTCCCAGGCTCTGGGCTGAGCATGGGAATAGTGAGAGAGGCAAGACATGGTCCCTGTCCTCAGGGTGCTCACAGTCAAGGCCGGGCAGGGAGGCAGACAGGAGCACCATCACGCACATGGGCACACAGAAAGTAGAGTGAGCATGAGGGGACATGCATACATCTGTCTATGTGGAATTTGGAATTGGGGATGGGCATAGTCAAACCCTTTTTTTCCTCCCCGATTTGTTAGGCACATCACTGGAGCAAGGATCAAGCTTTATGCACCTCCTGTCTGCCTCTCCCTACCAAACATATCTATACAGGGCTGAACAGAGAGGACAATCAATACATATTTAATTGATTAGTGAAGGAGAAATGGTCCAGTGTCTCCCAGCTCTCCTTGAAAACATTACACCTAACAACAAAAGAAAACCACAGCCAGATATGACTCAAAGGCCCCATGAAGAGCTCAACCCTACTCATTCCACAGACTCCCAGCATTGCCACCCTCAGAATCAGGACCTGGGCCGAGAGGCTGATTTCTTTACTGGGGCTACTGGATACTGCTCAGGGGTCAGGGATAAAATTAAGACCCTGTTGATCCATAGGCCACCTGGACCCTCTGCTGGTGACATGCAGCTCATCTTAAAGCCAACACTGAAATTTCACAGGCATTATTACACCACCACCCTAACTCACAAGCACTCTGGGAGATAAGCAGGACTGTGCCTAAACTCCATTTTTGGCAGGTAAAGTCACTGAGGCACAGGGGGCAAAGTGCTAAGATGCCTCCATTGAAGGTGATGGAATCTTCTACGTTTTCCCAGGACTGTTCTGGCTTTAATTCTGAAAGTCTCCTGTTCCAGAAGCCCCTCCCTTCCCACACAGTCCCAGTCAAACCCAACCAGTTAGTCACTTTAGCTCCAACTCATATCCTCTGGTCTACGTTTCACTTCAGCCCAGGGATTCCGGAAACGTGATCACCGACCAGCACCACGGACATCAAAAACCCTAGGGGTGGCCTTCAGCCATCTGTATTTTAACCGCCTTCCAAGAGCTCTTTGTGCTCATTCAGATTTGAGAGACACTGCTCTAGCCATGTTGGTTGCAAACAGCCTCACACAGGGCTAGGCCGTTAGCTCCTGCCTCACTTGCACAACACCTCCCCACCCCCTGCACTCCCACTTTGCACCTGTAGCTGATCTGATGCAACAGACTGCAACATTGGGGTGGGGTTGGGGGGGTGCAGGGACCACCTGCACCCACATGGGCTGATGGGAAGTGTAGGGTATAACACCCCCTGAAGCGACAGGAGACATAGCTAGTGAGTAAGTGATACCCTCTTCCACCCCTTTGGTCAGCAACTTGAAGCCTACACATAATTAATAATAAAAATGAAATAAATGTAAAACAAATCAGTTCCTTGGGTTCACAAGCCACATTTCCATCACCTACCAGTCACACGTGGCTAGCGGGTGCAGTATTGTACATTCTCAGTACCACAGAAGGTTCCATTAGACAGCTCTGCTCTGCATGGCTCCTCAGAAGGGCCCAGGGAAACTGCCCCCAGTCGCCCACAGTGATGACCAACTGGAAAATGTTCCTTTGTATCAGCTCTTCTTCCTTTCCTGCCGCACTCCACCAGTCCCTCAATCTTGTCCATGGGAGTCATGTAAGTCTCTGTTTTAGGCTCAGCTTTCTTGGACTAGAGATAGCAGGACAGGGAAGTACGAGGACAAAGCCTACCCTTACTCCCCGTTCTGCCACTGGTCCCTGGCCCTGCCCATCCCTCTGTCCCCGGTGTCAGTCACAGCAGGCTTCACATGCGGTGACTCTGTCGCCAGCACAGCAAACAAAAGCTTTGACAGCAGAAGAAATGTAGCCTGAGATTACTGGAGAACAAAGCCTTGGAATGGGCAGAGGTTTGCATTGGTTTTAGGAAGATTTGTGCTGCTGGAACATTTCTTTCCACAGAACATGGGCGCCTGCGGAAGTATACATCTGGAAGGAATGGCTCCTGAGCTAGGAAGTCCACAGTGGCAACACTCAGCTCCTTGACTTGAGAACTTGATCCCCACAACCCCTTGCATTTTGTGAATAATGCAATTTTTTTTTAAAAAAATCACTCTTGCATCTTCTTTAGGACTCCATCAATATTATACAGGTAGCACATCCCTGCAGATGGCTATTTTACCCGAAAGGCTGGTTAAGGGCAATGGTGCCTTGATGGCTTTCCAATTCTGTTCAATTTGATAAGCATTTATTGAGTAATTATGATGGGCCTAGTACGGTGCTTTTTATCCCAGCAATAAATCAGAAGCTCAATTTATTCTTTCAATAGCATTTAGATTTTAAAATATATATAATTCTTCATTTTGACCTAAACCTACGTGGTTTTCATATGTCATTACTGCATCTTTGGAGTAAAGGCTTGGTTTTAACACTAAATATTCTGTTGCTTTCTTTTAAAAAAGGAAAGGAGATGTTCTCCTGGATGACAATTTTATTTGATCAATAATTGCATCAATTCCTGCCAAAAGCACATACTAGCTGCCCAAGGTGAAATTTACTAGCTTCCAATTTTTAATTAGCCTGTATCTCCTTTACAGTTGGAGCTTCTAATAGAGAATTAGAGCAAAGTAACTCACTGAAGAAAGGCAAGTCATGCAGAAAATGCCAATATCAATTTCCTAAACAAGTCATAACTTAAATGCCACCTACCTAGCTCCTGGCCCCAAGCTTTAAAGAGAGAAGCAATAAAAGAAACTGATTGGGCAGAGGACATTATCAATTAATGAGAGAAGTTAAAAGGAAAAAGCATTAAATAAATTGGAAAAACAAATTTCAACTGCGGCTTGCTATTTTCAGTCTGAGGAGGAATGACTTTTCTGTTTGAACTCATCCCATCACCTCTGCCTGCAACAGAGTGACGCAGAGCAAAGAAAGGACGCTGCTGTGGCTGGGAGGGGAGGCGGTGTGCCCCAGAGCCAGGCAGACAGGTCCAGGGTGCAGGTCTGGCTCTGCCTAGGCCTGGGGGATTCGTGCCCATCTCCTAACCCCTTCTGAAGTCCTTATTCCTCTTCCAAAAAATGAGGGTGATGCGAGCAGCCCCATTGACCTCACAGGTTCATTGGAGAGGCCAGACAAGGTCTGGGGCTGAAAGTGAGGCATTAATCACCTGTGAGGAAAAGTGGAAACTCTGTGTGTAGGTGTGGGTGCAGGCACACATGTACACACATTCCGGGGCACATATGTGATTGTATGGTGTACCAGTATCTGCATATGCATGTGTGTAACCTAAAACACATCTAGACTTCGGATCTCAGAAAGATGAGGGAATGCATGGCAACAATAAACTTCAACTCCCATCTCATTTCTGATGACATCTGGATGATTTGGTCAGAGAATGGCACACAGGACTTCATCTGAACCAGTGATGTTTTATTTCTTAATTGGGGTAGTAAGAACACAATGTTGTGTTATACTGCTTTTTAGAACAAAACAAATGAGCAAAATAGAACCAGAGACATGGAAATAAAGAACTGACAGTGACCAGAGGGGAGGGGAGAGGGGGATCATGGGGGAAAGAAGGGGAAGGGTCAAGTGAAGGAACATGTATAAAGGACACATAGACAAAGACAACAGAGGGCAGGATTGAAAGTGGGAGATGGAAAGTGCGTAGGGCAGGGGAGAGTATGGGGGAAAAGTGAGGACAACTGTAACTGAACAACAATAAAGAGTTTTCAAAAGAACCTCCTGTATTATGAAATCAATATCTATCTATCTATCTATCTATCTATCTATCTATCTATCTATCTATCTATCCATCCATCCATCTACCCATCCATGCATCCATCCATCTATCTGACAAAGGGATAAACCTCTGCTTGCAATAGGAAAACAGGAGGTCTTCAACACTGTAGCTTAGGAATTGTACCTCACGAACAGTCCCATTGAGCATCCCTTTATGTCATTTCTAGGGGAGATGACAGCTCAGTTTTGGGGAAGAAAGTCATTCTGAGGAGTGATCATCACTTTGTCTCTGGAAAGAGCAGCTCAGAGTCTTTTGCCATGGAACAGTCCCTTGCTCAGTATGCCCAGGATACATTGCAAATAGTAAAAGTTGGTATGCCTGAAATTCTAAAGTAATACACACAGTGTACAGCAGCCTTGCAAGAGAAACGTGTGTCTCTTTTGAACTCAGACCTAGCTGCAGAACTCAGTTTCTCTGACCAGCAGCCCTGAGAATTTTGGCAGATCAGTACTGCTCTATAAGTTGGTTTCCTTGGTATACACAGGATAATAACACCCTTCAAGTGGGTAGAGACCACACATGGGGGAAAGGGAGAGGGAAGCAGAGGAAATCTTTGGACCAAAAAAAAAAAGTTCCAGACAAGTCTATAGTGCACACATGGCAAACACGAGGCCCACGGGCCAAATCTGGCCCTCCACCTTGTTTCTACCCCGCAGCAGCGGCGAGCACTCGCTTAACTGTTACGGAGTAGTTACATTTATATAGTCCTAAAATTACATTCAGCCCTTTGAAGGCGACCCCAAAGCCAATGTGGCCCCGGTGAAAATGAGTTTGCCACCCCTGCTATAGCATGTTTTAAAAAACTGAATTAGTTGCCAACATTTTAAACTTGGAAGGTTTCACAGGAAGCCCTGATCTCCAGCTTCTTGAAGAATTACCAGTTCTGCCTCACCGACCTTCATCCCCACTCGCCACAGCAGGCTGCACTTCCGTGGGCACCACAGGCCCACCCCAGGCCCACTGCAACCACTGCGCCATCGACTGCACCTGCAGCACCTGAGGCTGTTCTGTGTGGTGCTTGCAGAAATACGTGTAGAGGACCTAGCTCAGTAGTGCATGTCCACCTTCCTTTGCAAACCGGGATATATCACTTCTGCCTGGAAGCTTAGTGCCACTGTTGAGCCAATTGCCTGCCTCCTCTAGGATGCATCCCTCTCCCTACATCCCTGTCCTCTATGGACCAGTTAGCTAATCTGACGCAGCAGCTGTGCCTGGAGGGTAGGTGGTGGAGTGGGGTGGACAAGTACCCCTAAGGCAAGGCTTTCATTGGTTTCATGTCTGCTTTCCTGCTTCTTGCATTTTCCAGGCTCATTTCTCATGGTCGCTTTGACAGTTTCTTTTCCAATCTTCATCAGAGGGTTCCCTCTAGGATCCTCTGCTCCCCACCCTCAATCTCCAAATGTACCACTTCCAATCAGCTATGGAGTCAGGAACCAAACTGCCAAGCATTTTAAGTGAAATATCTTTTTTTCCTATAAAATTTCAATGACTGGACTGTGAATGGGGACCTGAGAGCATCTCTCAGAGTAAAGTAATTCGGCAACTGGAAGGGTCCTCCCTCCCATGTTTCTGGACTAAGAGTTGTGGGCAAAATAGCAGTGATTACAGAACTCTGAACCCTACTCCACCTGAAAGGAGCCACTACCTCAGGCCCCAGCTGTAGGCTGTAGTAATCAAGGTGTGCTTCCCCACCCCCGTTGCCCCCAAAAGTTCCTCAAAGTTCATGAGCTCACTGAGGTCAGGAACACTCTCCTTCCTGGTACCTCTTGCTGCACCTGCCACATTATTGGCAGTAAATAAATATTTGTTAAAATGAAAAGAATTTTTTCAACTTGCATTCCAGTATTCAAGGCATCCACTTACATTTATTCAAGAATTAACTCAAAAGCACTTACAGAAAAACATAAATGAACAAACCAAACAAAACAGAAACAGCTTCATAGATGCAGAGAACAAGCTGATGGTTGCCAGATGGGGATGTGGGGATGGGTGAGAAAGGTAAAGGGGGATAAGAGGTACCAACTTCTAGTACAATTACATAAATCATAGAAATGTAATGTCTGACACTGGGAATACAGTCAGTAATATCACATAAATTTGTACAAGACTGATGGTTACTGGACTCATTGTGGTGATCACATCGTAAGGTATATACAAGTCGAATCATTAATGTTGTACCCATGAAACTAACCTAATATTATATGACAACTATAATTAAAAATAAAAAAAATTCTACAGAGTTCCTACTCTATACGAAGTGCTCTTTCAGTGAGAATTTAAATATCTAATGACGCCACGCCAGCCCCTGCGAGGCCATCTGCCACACGGATGCACACTCTCTCACACTCACACTTGGACCTGAGCCTGAAAGGTGCCTTGGCAAAACTTTATACCATGACCACTGACTGTGCTCTCGCTGGCATGTGGGACAGCCAACCATTCCAACCATGCCAATTGTGTCACTTGTTCTACTGAGCCTGGATCCTACCTCAGAATCCTTCTCAAAACATCGGACTTGAGAAAACCCTACCAATTCATCAGAATTGGCTTTTAAATGAATAAAAGTTCGGTGCCACCCCAGATCAAGTTTAGTGTACCAACGTCCTTGTTTTGCAAAGGTTGGTTGTCCCCAGACATGCTAGGTCATCTGTACCAATTCTTAAAGTTCCCCTGGCTCTCTTGTCCATCCCCTCCACCTCACCCACAATGTGCTGTGTCCCTCATCTGCCACCCCCAGTTGTGTCCCTGCATGTGAAGTCAGCATGATCTAGTTTGCCCCACTGCAGCCCCGTATTGCATCACGGCACACTGGAAGATGCTCCAGTTCACATGCAGAATGACTGAATAGAAATGCAGGTCTCTGCTGAGCTGCTTCGGAGTCCGTCCAAGGACAGTTCACTTACAATGCACAGCAAAACATCCTGAAGATGCTCTTTCTCTTTATCTTCCTCAGTTGCTCATAGGCATGGAAGTTGCTTTGCAATTACTTCCCTCACTCTCTTAACTCAAAAATTCTCCTCCAACTGGCCCTCCCTGCCTCCTACTGCATTTTCTCCTTGTACCTTCAGGATATGTCCTACTGTCTTCCACCAGTAATTTTAAGCCTTTTTCAATGAGAATAAATCCAGCCAGACTTTCTTCTCCTCATTTCTCTGCTTATCCATTACCATGATTCTACACACACACACACACACACACACACACACACACACAAAGCAAAAAGACCCAAGACCTGATATGACAGAGTCAGTGTCCCACTCATGGGGTGGAGGAGAGATCGTGAATATTGAAATGGCTACATTTACTTCTTTTTGCACCCATATTATTATGTAAGACTCAGGGATCTCAGGATGTAGCCTACTTTGGACATTTCTGCTTCCATGCTAAAACTTCCCTTTATTTAAGAGGGGACATGGATATTTCAGTTTGATGCCCACACAATTGACCAAGCTCCCTTCTCTGGCTGAGGCCTTGTGCTGGGGCAGGGACAGAGTGAACAAAGCAGGGACCCTGGATCTGGAATCAAATAGACTGGGGAGGGGGGCTGACAGGAGAGTGGAGTAAGGCTGGAGCTGGGTTAACAGCCAGGTGATGGCCTACTGTGCTCCTGCAAAGTCCTGCTCACCTCTGGGACAGACCAAGAGGACACTGATGGGTGTAGATCCCCCAGGACAGCCTGAGGAAAGAGGTCTGAACATCATCTCAAGGGTATTTGAAGGAGCAAAAGGTGAAACTATTGCCCATTTTTCCTTTGTTTGGAAGCAACTTTACTAGCATATACTGTGCACCTGGCAACTTCTAGATGCTGGGGACACAGAGACAAACAAGGCAGGCCACTGCCTCCAGAGGCTCACACCCACTGCAGTTATGCAGATACCACCTGCTATCCTAAACCCACCAGGTCAGGGCCTGAGCAGACACAGAGCTGCACTGTGGCAGTGATCAAGAAGGTGGCCAGTTCAAAGCAGCGACTTGGAAGAGCAAATCAGGGGTTTTCTGAGAGCACAGCCATCTGTCCATTCCCATGACTGACTGTTCTTCCACCTCCATTTATCTCCTTGCTCACCTCCAGGGATACACTCTGGGTGCCACTTCTCAATGAACCAAGGCCTGCAGCAGCTTCAACTCATAAACACAAGCCTGGTCATCCAGCAGTGACCTGCCCATGGTCTGAGTGCTCAAGGTCTGGTGCTGAGCCCACAGCAGCCAGGGGGAGCTCTGTCTGCAGCCCTGGGCTTGTCTCTGTCTTCCTTCACCCAGAGCTCCCCCGAGCATCTGCAGAGGGGAGCCCTGCAGAGGACGAGTTCAGGGTACTCAAAACACCATCAGAATGAACTCCAGAGACATAGTGTTGAGGAGAAAAGGACAGACATCAGTACCCCTGCTGCATGATTCCATTTATATAAAGGCCTGAAGTAGTCAAAGCTGATCAATGGATAGAAATCAGAAGAATGGTTACTGTGGGGTGGGAGACAGGGGGCTGGAAGGAGCAAGAAGGGGATTTCTGGGGTGCTGGGAATGTTCCATGCCTCTGTCTATAGAGTGGTACATGCTTGTGTATATAGGCAAAACAAAACAAAACAAAAATCCTGTGCCTGTGAGCTTTGTGAACTTTACTATATATAGATTATATATCAATTAAAAAATCTTTGTGGGTATCAGCGAAGAGGTCACTGCAAACGTGCACAGGTAAGTTTGCCCAAGTCCACTGACAGCTCCTGGCACTACTCTGTACCACGCTGTGCTGGGGCCCAGGGACAGAAACGAAGAGGCACAGTGCTCACCCTTGCAGCTCACGGTCTGGCTGGGAGACAGCTGTGTACTCAACACTGAGAAAGAGGCAGCTGGAGGAGGTCAGGAGACAGTGGGAGACAGCAGCAGACCAAGTCCTGAAGGATGAGCAGCCCCTGGCCTGGGAAGGAAGAAAGGGCAAGGCTTGGAGGGCTGGGAGGCAGCCTGACAGAAGCAGGGGCAGTGGTGTGGGATCAGAGCAGCCTGGTGCAGAAGGGCGGAAAGCAAGGAGTGCTGGGGAGGAGAGCAGGGAAAAGGTGGGGCCAGTCCTCAGAATAATACCCTTGAGTACCTGGGTCTGCCCCTACTTATCTCACCTCATTATTCAGGCCACAAATCTCCAGGGATCCAGAGAATGACTTATCATAATCTAATTTACAGCCTCAGACTTGAATACCAAGTAGATGCAGGAGCTCAGAGAAGGGCCATCTTAGACCATCCTGATCATGCCGGCCACCTTATTTCAGCAGGCTGCAGACAGGTCAGTGGGGGCTGGGTTTCCAGCACCGCATGCCTCGGACCTGACAACTGGCCCCTGTGATGAACGTCTCCCAGCACTGGCAGAGAGAGTCTAGGCTGCTTGCTTAAGATGCGTGTTAATCCTTCCTCTGAAAG
>VMDR010001631.1:102730-117990 GCA_007922815.1 Macrotus californicus
AACAACAAGCCATTTCAGCCTAATCTACTTCAAATGTGTTCATGTAATGGAGGTCCATCTATTGACCTGTATGCTTTTCAGCTCAGGATTGGTCCACATGGTTTATGAAACCAGGAAAGCTGATTTGAAACACAGATGTCGAGACAGTGAAGTACCCCCTCCCCGTCTCTCCCCCCAGCATCTATCTGCTTTATTAAGTGGCAAAGTATATTATTTTTTTAAAAGTGCACAGGTAGTGGAAACCTAAAAATAATTATTTTAAAAAATGAATCAGTGGTATAATTCAATTATGCAATGTAGAAAAGTTCTCTTAATTATAACAGAATAGAATAGAATATTCTTCAGCCTTAACCTTGTCATTTTTCAAGGTGAGCTATTACTAAATTCTAGAATGGCTTTCAATAGCCTCTCTTTGCAGCAGTTGTCCGCAGAACTATTCAGAAGGAATCTGTCTTGGGCTGATGCAATTGGAGATTGCTGGAGGATAAATAGATACCTGGAGGCTGCATGTGAAAGGCAGCAAGGAGCTGAGCTCTGAGGCTGGACAGACCTGGCTGCTGAAAACAAAGCCAGTGACCTTGGGGGAAGCAACTTAACTTCTCAGACCTGCAACATGCCTTCTCATCCCTACCTTGCAGAGTTTCAGGGGCAATGAAATGGTTTAACATAAACCAAGAACTGAGATCGCAGGTACTAGTAGCTAACCTTACTGATGCTTTGACCCATATCCCCCTGGCCCATGACTGAGTTTACCTGAGGCTCTGTGGACTGTTCTGGTGTATGTTGACAGCTTCTTACCTCAAGGGCCTGCAACTCCTTGCATTTCTATCCAAGGGCTTTCTGTGGTGCTATAATAGCTTATCCTTATAAGGGGCAGCCTAGAGGTGCTGATCCCCAGAAGCAACACTCAAGCAGTGAGGAACTTGTGGTGACGAATACTCCAACGTCCCCATCCTTTCGTGCATGTTTTATATGATACCAGTGACTATCCAACCTAGTCTGCAAGGGGCTGAGAGGATTCCCGGAATGTGGGACTCTCAGTGCCAACACAGGGATGTTTGATGACACTCACAATTATATCTCAGAGGGTTCTCAGTGGGACAGAGTCAGTGCCCACAGCAGCAACTTGTGCTCTACTGCATCATTTACTGGCTTTTTTCCCTTCCTATCTCATATTCTCCACTTCTGTACTTGAGCTTCCTGGGGGTCACCTTCCAAATAAACTGCCTGTACCCAAGTCCTTGCCTTGGGAAGACCAGACTAAGAGAGCACTTGGCTGCACGATGGTCTCCTTCCCTCTGCTCTTGCTCTTTGCTGCACTCCAGACCTTTTCTCATAACTGGGCTAAGAGTATGGGCTGCTAAGGTGAGCAGGGAGAGCACGTTAAGAAAACCACTAAGGAAGGACTGCCTGCTGGAAGTTAAGGAGAGTTGCAGGGGCCTCACATTGTGTATTCCAAGGGGACACACATCCCACCGCATCCTTAGTTACTGTGAACGGTTAAGGTGCTGCCACTGGCTCGTGCCACAGACACGAGGGCCAGCTTCTACCTTAGCCAAGTTCCACTGTTCTCCTGCCCATGGAGCTATGCTGGGTGGGAAGAAGAAAGGTGTCTTTTTTGTTCTCTGGGTGGAATATGAAAGAGAGATCTCTAGTTTGCATCCAGGTTCTCTACCCAACCCGCGTTACAGCCATGCCACCAGGCCTCTCATGTCTCTGGTCTTCAGTCTCCTAGTGCTGGACCACTGCCTTTGTATCTGTGCTCATGTGTATGTGCCCACTTGCTTACACCCTCCCTTGGACTCTGCAGTGCTCCCCTTTCAAGACTGAGTGTAAGCCCACATCATCCAGGAAGCTCCTCTTGAATGGTCACAGCCCCCACTGACCTCAATCTTTCTATAGTTGTCTGCACCACTTCTTACATACTCACTGTGGCTGGGTGCTGCTTCGCTGCTTCCCCAGCTGCAGGTGAGTCAAGGGGGTGGCATCTGGGCATCGTGCTGCACGGGGCAGAGAGAACATATGGCTGGCTTGTGAGGTGATGGACCATCATGGGCATGAGTCAGATGCCTTTTAGATGGGGCTCCTGAGAAGCAGACTCTGAGATGTAGATCATTGTGTAAGTGATTCACTAACAAGTCCTACCAGGGGAAACCTCTAAGGAAGTGGGGTTGGCAGGACAGGGAAGGGAGGAAATCAGGCAAGGATGTGATTTCAGGCAGAGTTCCATAGAGGGTGGTCTCACTCAGAGCCTGCCGAGGAACACTACAGTGTAAGGTATAGCTTAGAGTTGTCCTGACCCAAGGCAAGGGAGCTGTACTTTCATACTTCACTAAATAATCACCGATTTGGGGTGTGATGGAGTGGGGTGCATGGATCCCCAGGCACTTCTACCTCCCTGCCTACAGGCCAAATGCTTCCCAGAGTCCAAAGGCATCCTCCAAAGAAGAGACTTAGTTGCTGGTGACTGAGAGGAAAGCCAAGGAAGCCTCCTGCTGCTCTCTGGCTACCTGGGCACAGCCAGCCTCCACGCTCTGCACAAGGTGCTGCCACAAGAAAGCGAGTATCTGGAACCTCCCCAGTCCCCAGTCTAAATTCTGGCAAACTTGCCTAGCTCAGCTTACCCTCTGCTTTGCCATCTGGGTCTGGCCTTCACCCTGTGACCCTGACAGCTTTGTGACACTCCTCAGATCTGATGAGGCCACTGTCTCAGGGGCCCAGACCTCTGGCTTAACTCCTTGAAGATGAGCACCCTCCCTCCAAATATGTCATTTCCAGTAGTTCTGGGAATTGTCCACCTTGCATCTTATCCAAGGACCTGGGGCAGGACATACCTGGCAGATCTGCCCTGACTCAATTCTCCCAATACCCTGGACACCCAGGCTTTTCAGAACATGTGGTTCTGCCTTTCTGTCCTGCTGTTACTGTGTGAAGACATCAGCCACCAGCCCAAGGTTGGCAGTTTTATAAAGAAAGTCCTAACAGGGCCAATTTACATACAATGGCCATCAAGACTGGTTGAATGGACACAGGTGGGGATGTGGTGGTCAGACTTTGGGGAGTTGTCCTAGCCTCCCTCACAAGGAGCAGGATCTGTGTCTAAGTTGTCCCCAGAATTCTTCTCTGGTGCTCAGAGAAAGCACTGCCAGTGCCCTCTGTCCCCCTGACATTCCTCATCTAGGAAGCAGAGCCTAAGTTAACCTGTGTGGCCTTTCCTTGGGGCATGAACCATATAGGTCATGTCTGACCCACCACAAAGGATCTGCAGAAGGGGCCAAAAGGTCCCTGAGCCCTATATGTTAAGTTCTATGTCAACAAGCAAGTGCGGGAAGGACAGATGTCTCTGAGGTTAAGTGTGACAGGAGGGCTCCCAGCTCTTACCCTAGAGACGGCAGGTTGGGGTGGGTGCTGCACTATAACTTTTGCTCAACACGTGTTACTGAGGATGCAGAGTGACCTCATTCCTTTGGCACTGTGAAGTCAACCATCAAACCTCCTTGGAAGGTTTGTGAGCAACTCCAATCCTGCCTCCTTTTGGAATGAATCCAGATCCCCGAAGTGTCACACATGCTGACAGGGAGAGTGTGGGTGAGAGGACACCCTTCTAAGTGATGGGAACTGATCACATCCAAACACCTTCCTACCATTAGACAGTTAGGAGTACGTTTTCTGAAGCTGTTTCCAGTGCTCTGACACTTAGTGCCATGAGTCAATAGAGCGGGGGGAGTTATCTTGAGGGATCCCTAGGCTTTTTGCAGAGGCCCCGGCTGGGTGAGGAGAGGAATCCAAGCTAGCATACTGACCTTGTAGCTCTGCACCTTAATAGTGTCCTATTCGTATGCAATAGAGAAGAAATACATGGATTTGGGAGCCATACCTATGAGGTTTCCATTTCCTCAGCCACGATACTGTTGGAAGGATTGAGTTAACATGAGTAAAATATCTTCCAGCATCGTGGGCGATAAATATGTTTAAGGAAAAGAGGGAAGTGAGTATTTTTCAACTAGGAGGAATGCCAAGGTGGTGAGCTGATTTCAAAGGCAAAGTCTTTCTTTAGGAAGTTTGCCCTCAAAATGTGAGATCATTCCCTCCTCTTGTGTGTTCTTTGTCTTCATCTAAATATGCGTATGTCACGTGACGGTGGAGTGAGGGAGAGAAAGCCAAGGAGGACATGAGCAGGGGGCTCCGAACCCCCAAAGAACCGGGTCAGTGTAAGAGCTATTTCCTTGAAGGTTTTCAAAATTAAGCCAAGACTGAAAAAAAAGTTGCCAATCACAATCTTCCTTAAACATTTTATGATTTCCCCATCTAGTAATCAACACAATGAAATGTAAAATACTGAGCATTACATTTTAAATAGTCATTCTAATTATTATAATCTTATTGATTGGCTATTGTGTTCTGAACATTGCACACACCCCTTCTCACACAGGATCTTACTTCCTTTCACACTCACCCCGTGAGGCACTCATTGCTGACCATATTCATGCCCTGTGCATAGCGATCAATTGTCCCTCTGTCTCATATCAGAGGGGAAGAAAGTGAGGCCAGCAACATTAAATAACTTTCCCAAGGTCCCTTAGCTAGTCTTGGAGGAGCTAGGATGTGGACCTAGATTTCACTTGCTCAAAAAACTCATTTCCTTTTCCTACATCGCTCCACAGGCTTTTAGGAATCTAGGTGTGAGCAAAGCAAAATCAGGGGAGGTGGCCCTTTATCCAGCATCTCCTTTGTTATTGTGGAAGGATGGAAAGTGAATGGCTTCACTTTGAAACACAGCCTTGGTGGTTCCTTTAAACTCTGTGCTATTACTGTGACTAGCACGAAATATTAACAAAGGAAGCTGGAGAATGCAGAATCGGTTTCTGTTTGTACTTTTATCCTAGAAGCTAAGTGTTCACTGGTTTCAGCAAACACATTTTGCCTCAGCTGGGAACCTACATACATTTGTGTATCTGTATTACACAGACACACTTAGTTTGAATTTCACAAGCTTTCCTTCTTTTGAAACCAGTCAGACCCAGCAAGCAGCTTCAGGTGCTACTAAACAGGCAGGACGTGTGATGAAATAAACAATTAGTCTGGAAGGGAGGTGAGCAGAAAGAAGCACTCTGAAAACCAGCCACTTGCCTTTTCCTGCTTGGACATGAGCTGGTATTGAGGCTTCTGTCTTCTCATGTGTCCGGGACCCTGGTGAGCAGAGGTGACCTCCGAGAGATTCAGGGATAAATGATTGCAGAATGCAATGGTGCTCTAAATCCATTCAATTGGGGGCAATGATGCACTGAGCCATCAGCTGTTTGGTGAGCCAGTGCAAGGTAATTATGCTGCTCCCCAGGAAGGAAATCACCCAGAGATGCTGGTAAAGAATTATCTGGCATGAGGATGTTAGAGAGTAATTTCTCTTAAATTATTACTTCGTGGAAAGACTATCCGATGGTGCTAAATTGTCTCCAGGATAGGCTGAGAGGTCAAGTGCAGACATCTCCCCAGGTCTGCTGAGGAGCAGTAATAATGGGGAGGGAGCTGCCAGGCCTCCCTCGGGACTGCTCTGGGTTGCAGTTTCCAGAATTCTGCTATCAGCAGCCAGGCGATAATGCATGAGCTTTTTAATAAAGTGGAACTCTAGTCATTCTGTTGGCCATGATAAAATCATCTGGAGATGCTGAGTATCCCTGTGGCACTTGCCACCTCCTGGATCAGGGTTCCCAATCATAGCCTCACAAACCCACAGGATGGACAGGAGGGATGCCTACAATATCCTCACATGCCCTCCTTCCATCCTGTACACGACAACCTAGACTTGCTGTGAAGGATCATGTTATTTACTGACCCAGCATGTGAATGGCTCCAGGAGTAGGGTGGGGGGACACAGGGGTTAACATGGAGTTTATGGTGGTCACATATGTTCTTCCATTTTCTGTTTATGAATTCTGTCCTCATAGACCACAGGCATATCTCAAAGAAAGCCTTGTCTCATGTTTTCATAAATGGGGCTGACATAGAAAGGGGATGACAGCCATCTTCCGTTTAACCTCCCTGCTTCTGTGGACACCCCTGGAAGAGTGCAGTGAGCCTGGGCTCTGGAGTCCTGGGCATCTGGGTGTGAGTCCAGCTTTGGCATTGACTCTTACCCTTGACCTCTCTTAGTCTCTATCTCCTCACCTGTGTCAGAAGTTTCCAAGTACCAAGTGGGTACAGTTTCCAAGTGGGTGAATGAAGCAATGAATGAGCAGCAAATAGTAGAAGCCATATATAGTTAGTCCTCTCAATAAATGAGAGCCATCAAATCTTCACTGACTAGGATATTCATGCATTTCCAGTATTTATTCTTTTCTAATTTCCTTGGCATCTTCATTGTGAAAATGGGCCTAATAAGGTGGGTCTTATATGTTGGCTTCAAGGCTTAAATGGATTTCTGTCTACAAAAATGGGGGCCCAGTAAGGAGCATTGGCTCAAGAAACCATTCTGCATTTCCTCCCTCTGCCTTCTGTCTTTCTATCTTCACACCACTTCAAATCCTTACAAAATGCCTTCAGATACAGCAGTTACTTGCCATTTTCCAAATGAGGAAACTGAGACTCAGAGAGGTTCAGTAACTTTCCTGGGATCACACATCTAGCAAGTGATGGGGCTGGGCTTTGAACCCCTTTCTTAATGCTACTCTGAGTTCCTATGGGGCCAGGGCACCCTAGAACTCAGGTTAGGGGCTGCATTTCACACCATCTGAATTTTCTGCATCACTTGGTTTGCTCCCTATTGGTTAAAGAATTAGATCATGCACACATTTTAACTGAACAATAACAAAAGCTTTTCCTTCCAGAAGGGTCCACTGTTTAATGACTTCCATTTCTGTGAATGCACTGCAGGCTTGGGCCACTCTGCCCCATAGAGTGTTGATCATTAGATTTCCATTAATTAATACAGAGTTTAATCTTCTTTGATTGCAAACATTGATTGTTGCTGATCTTTCAGCCATCCCTACCAGTGGGTATGTATCCGAGTTCCAGGACACCCAGGCACCATCATGCCAGGAAAACAGTGAAATGAAACATTAAGCTGGGTTTATGGTCAATTTAATTAATGCAAATGCTTGGCCTGGTTCATTTGGCCCAATAATGCTTTCCAATAAAGCTATTGGGGACAAACACTTCCTGACTATTTATTTTCTATGTCCACTTTAAAAAAAAAATCCTTCCTGCAAGAAACTAACCAAGGAATGGCCTAAAGAACACTATTAAGTTCTAAGTTGCATCCAGTTCTACAACTCCATGGAAAAGTCGTCTCTTGACTAAAATCCTGAAAACAAAAACAAGGGTCTCTCAGCAAAGATGAAGTAGGGCTGTGAATTCTCAAGGCTGATGTGGAAGGAAGGCGTGTGTGAGAGAGACATGAGGACGTGGAGAGGGAGAAAGAGAGAGAGAATAAGAGAGAAGCAAGAAGAAAAGGAGTTGTAGAATGTATGGTTTACCCACTAGCAGATTTATTAAAGACATCTCATCAGTCAAAAGACAAATCTCTACTGAATAATTGTTTTAAACACCTGTGTAGAGCCTTCTAGGGCCAAGAACACTTCTACATACACTATCTTATTTGACTGCTGCTAATCACAGCAATCCAAGTAGCTGCATATTATGGTTTCCATCCTGCACATATTGAAAATAAGCTCTGAGAGGTCAAGTGATTTGCTTAAGGTTACACAGCATCAGAGTTAAGACATGGCTGTATGCTTCCAGCTCACTGCCACGAGGGTGCTGTGTGCAGTTGTACAGGTTGCACTCTGCACAGAGGTGCCTGGACGCTCCTGTGATTCACTGGTTAAGTCAACACCAATGGTGGCTATTGAGTCAGCCAGGAGACTAGGGCTCTTTTCCAGTCTTCTGCTTGCCAAAATACATACCTGTGTGTGGCATTTGTCCAGAAGAGGTGTCATTCTCTAATGTGCCCCAATGCCATATGGAAGCCTGCAGCAGCCGGTCCTGCCTGCTCATCCTTTGCTCATCAGATCTATCTCAGCACCCATAACACTATAATGTGTATATATTTTTTTCATATGTATCCCCTGAACTTCCTGAGGGGAAGAACTGAGCTTCAGTCATCTCTGTGTCCCCAGTGACCAACATGGGGTTTGTATATGCTGAAGGAAAGGTCGAAAAGCCCGAGTAAATGAATGTATGAATGCATGTCCAATGCTCCTTCACTACACATTCCTGGCCCAGCCCTCTTCTGGATGATCCTCCATCCTCTGAAGACACAGAGAGCTTGGTCCCACCCTGTTGGGTCTCAGGTCACTGTGTATTTACTAGACTACTCTTACTAGATAGTAGGCTATGTGAGGACAGCCACAGGGGCGTGCCAATGAGATTTTTACCACCCCGCTCAAAGTTTGGTGTGAAGTATTATTTCCCTCCTCTTTTCCCCTGCCTCCAATTCATTCTCCATTTCTATGTAGTCTGTTACTGAAGGTCAAATGACATGCTTATGTGACAGGAGCTAACTGATGTCAGTGTGTGTATAATTTCATTTCACAGAATCAATCAAAGTCCAAGAATAGCTGTGCCTTCTAGGTATACAGCTTTCTGAGGTATTTTCCCAAGGCCCTTATCCACACTGTTCTATCTCAATGCTGGGGCTTCTGAGCCATACCAGAATTCTCACGCCTGCAGCACTCGGTGCAAATGTGGAGTTGAGGTATCAAAAAGATGGCAAGCCCTTCCTCAGGCCCACCAAACTAGAAATCACTGAGGTTTTCCCTTGCGCTTTAAAGGTTTGCCTGTCCGTTCTCCTGGGGCATGGAAGCCACCTAGACTTCTGCCTGAAGGATGCACAGGGCAGTTTTAAGCAGCCTGTACCTTGAGAATGTAGGTATGCTACCATCATCCCACCCACCTTCAACTTGCTTTGGTAATCGTTATTGCTTGACTCACTCTGCTTTAGGAAGGCTCAGCTTTTCTCCCTGACCTTCACTGACCCCTCAACACCAATAGTCTTTCATCCTGCTCTGAAACCCAGAAACGTGTAGCAGACCTGGAAATGGGAACCAGTGGCCTGAGATGGTGAGGCCAGGGCAGAGGCATCCTACATCAACGAGAACTTACAGAGGAGCAACAAAGAGCTCCTCCCAAACTTCCTTTATTTGTATTTGCTCCTTAGGCTACATCCCCCTCATTCTTCTTCTTCAGGAAGGATCTGAGGCTGATAGAGAGTGGTAGATGCTCAGAAAAGGCTTGGTGGGTTGAAAGGAGAGGCCCAAGTGTTATAACAGACAAGAAGATACAGTCTCCCTTAGCTACACACTCAAGTTGATGGCCAGGGAGAAAAATGGTCCATTTTCTATCCACCTAGGATTTCCAAGTACAGCTGGTTTCCAAATGTTGTAGCTCTAATCCAGGAATGAAAGAGACAGTCTCACTCTTCCCGATTCTCTCCACCTGCACTCCATGGTAGACACTGCTAATTGATAATGATACTATTCCCTACTGAGGCAATTTCAGCCTCAGGATTCTTTCCAGCACAATGTTCCAAACAATAACTAACAATCAGAGTTGGAACATGAAACGCCACCACTCTCTGCCTGCTCTCTCTATGGGTAAAGACAAATCATTGGTTAACACCTGCCATCAGGTAAACAACCAGTGAACCTATGAATTGGGTCTATTTAAACTTACTGTGAAGGATGATCACTTGTTAGACTAATCAATGTCCAACATTAAATTGTCAAAACTTTAATGCCTGGTGCAAACATGAGGGATGGAACCAAAATATAGCAGTGCAGACACATTTCATTTATTCAGCCTCTACTGGCAGCAGAACAACATACTTAAAATACATAATGAGTTTTAGCAACCAACATGTAAACAGGATACCAACTGATACATCCTTGAATTGTTCTCTAGTAGCTGAGAACTGGACTTATTCTTTAGGCACATGTGGTGAAACTAGGCATTTCTTAGACTTAAAGTTGAAAGATAATCTCTTAGTTTTATCAAGGCTCCAAAACTACTTTCTTCTAATATGAGCTCAACACTTTTTCAGGTTCTCTGTGGTTACTGTGGATCTCACTGTTGCTGTGGGATTCCCAATGTTGCCCATCTTCCTCCTTCCCTCTCCCCTCCATTACTCGCTCCCCTCCCCATCTCTATCTTTCTTTTGTCCATTTATGCTTTAATTGGTTTTATTCACCTATAAGGTTAAAAATTTAGGAGCATCCCCTTGGAACGACACCTTCTCTGCATTACTTCTGGCATGAGGGACATTAAAGGACAATGGGAAGCAGGGCAAGTCAACATCAGGTGCAGGGAGAGGGACAGGCAGTAGATTGATTGCTGAATTAAGTCACCCTCAGCAACCCAGCACCCCGTCTGTGGCACTGGGCTATTGAAAGGTGTCAAGTGCGGTACTGGAAGGTTTATTAGGAATTCCCATGAGTCCTAGTGGGTCCCTTGTAGCTGGTTGAGCAGAGGGGACGCAGTGTTGATGCATGCACCAGCTATTCCCACCTAGCAAGCGGCTCCAGAACCCTAGAGCCTAATTTCCACCATGTGGAAATGCTTTCTGAATTCATTGCTACAGATCACAGGGGGGACTCAGAATGGCATCAGTGTCTCTATCTGCCCAATTTTCCTGGGCCTCTAGCCCTGAATATCCCTTTGATGTCTAACATTCTTGCTGACTTACTTACAAACTTCCCTCTTCGGGAGCTATGTGGGGGTGAGAAGAATGAAGAAAACCTAGCCCTTACCTAAGAAAACTCAAAGCACTTTTTGATTTTATTGGTTTTATTTGTCTTCCAGATAAAACTAGCTTTTATTTCATATCTGCAGCACGAGAGTCACTTCTAAAAATCAATGTCAGTGAAAAGTGCATTCAAACTGCATTTAATCACACTCAATGGGGACAGGCTAGCCGGAGTGATTGCCTCTTTTAAACAAAAGCTTGTTTTCTCGAAGTCTGGTCTCAAGGGGCCTCAGATGGGTCAGCTGTAGTTTAAGACACTGATCCCACAAAGCCTGTGCAGTCTCCCTGTGCCTCCCAGGCCTCTCTGCTCTGTTGAGAAGTTGTTATTTCAAGCCTCCTAGTGTCTGAGCCTCCGGAGGTGACACTGGCCTATGGCTTCTCCTCTGGGCTCCCTCATCCCTTGTGGGCACCCCCAACAGACAGCACCTACAACTTGGAACTGGCTTTGTTTCTGCATTTGACCCCAGCCAGGAAGGGCAGTGCAGACCCATTGCTGAAGGCCTGAGTGTCTGCAGCTCCACTGTTTGGATCCAATTCCTGGCCCTGCCATCTACTGAGGAAATTCAGGCAAGTTATCTGACCTCAGTTACCTCCTCTAAAAAGTGACAATAGTAATAGTACCTCCTCACAGAGTCATTGTGGAGAGTAAATGGACTATTTATAGTGTGTAATGCAGTACAACGATGGCCTGTACACTACTGGGGAGGTGGGGAGGGGCTGGGCAGGTAGGGATCAAACACAACGAGCTCCTTGCGGATAGGGCCCTATCATCACCTCTGTAATCTCAGCCTCTGGTCTGACAAAGAGAAAGCTCTCAATATATGTGTGTGAAAGCATGCCTGTACTCTTAGGTGCCCCTCCACTGGCCTAGTTCTCAACATGTAGCCATCGTTCAATGAGAACTACCAGTTCTTCAGTTACTCTAAAATCCCCTGGTCATTTCTTACTCGCTTCTCTCTTTGTCCCACACTCTTGGGTTGCTTCCTTAACAGGATAGAGATTATCTCTTGCTAGCAGGTAGAAGGCAATGCAAAGGAACCATCCTCAAAGGGAATCATCATCAGCCACAGTCCATTCTCATTATTCACAGTAGTTACATTCTATAAAGCCACTACAAACACTGAATTAGCAAATACTGAATCATTGGCCCTAGGGGACATAGAGGGCTAGGTTCCGGAGAGCTTCTGGTTATAACATTTTCATCAACTGGGAAATATATAACCTTGTTTTCTGTGTGTTTCTGTTTTAAAATACCTTATTTAATATGCACTGTTGATTCATTACCATTGAACTCATGGTCAATGGCACTATAACTCATGCCTGAACAAATCTTATCTAACACAAGTACTTTCTCCATAAGGCACACCACAGACTGCTTGTTCTTAGGACACTAGGCAGCATTTCCACACTATGCTTGGAGGCCACTTAAAACAGCAAATCAGCCCTGGCTGGTGTGACTCAGTGGACTGAGCACTGGCCTGTGAACCAAAGGGTCACCAGTTCAATTCCCAGTCAGGGCATATATGCCTGGGTTGCAGGCCAGGTCTCCAGTAGGGGGCACATGAGAGGCAACCACACATTGATGTTTCTCTCCCTCTCTTTCTCCCTCCCCTGCCATCTCTATAAAAATAAATAAATAAAATCTTTAAAAAAATTTAAAAAAGCAAAATCACTAACCAAAAACGCAAAAATGCAAAAAGCAGAGTAGCAAAGAGACTACAAAGAGGTCACTTGTTTATATATGAGAACCGAAACAAGAAGGCAGAGTGTCTCCTTGTTTGACCTCAGCTGGAGACCTGAGCATTGGGTGGCTCAAGTTTCTGCCACTTCCATGTACCCACAAATGGTCATGAAGGCACTGTGAGTATTGATACTGGGATAGCAAATAATTGAAAGTAGGTAAATTCACAAATATGCAATCTGTGAATAATGAGGATTGACTTTATGTGATCATGAAATATGGAAGGAAAATACTCAGCATGGCATTTGTAATGACTGTGTACAGAACTGCAGCTTCAAATGTTCATACAATCAGAGTTCAACTTCAAACTTTCTCCCAGGGACAGGTCTCCTTCCTGGAATTATCAGTGAGTAGTCAATCTGAGTGTTTTGTTGTCTAGACATGGAATGGAAAGAAGTGTCTTCATTCCTCATATGCTGGTCTGATCGTCATGTGCCTTCACTCTAGCAATCAGCCTCTCTTGCTTCCATATCACTAGATATATATTTTTCCTACCCTCCTGGATTATCTTCAGCCACAAATAAACATTCACATAAGCATAGTATAAACATAATGATCCTGCAAGTTTTTGCTATAACCACCATTTTCTAAATCAAGAAACTAAGACTCAGAGAGGTTAAGAAATCTATTGAGGTTGCACAGCTAATCAGGCAGAACAGGGTGACTCTAAAATCTGCAGTTTTTAGAGAATTATACTAATTCGTCTGGCTGTGTGACTGACCTCAAGATAACAATATCAGTGGTAACTAGCAGAGCAGGCTCTAAAGACGTGCTGATGGCTAAGGTAATCCATAGAAGATGTGGAGGCTAAGATAAAATTACCAAAGGCAATGACTCACGTGGAAGTCAATCGTGTGGTACAGACACCAAATTTGTAAGGTTATCAATTCACTGCTGAGGATGTGCCCCCATGTTGCTTAGTGCCTCATCTACATAAACAGTCATATTATATGCATATCATGATTTTAATAAATGCGAAAGCCAATACCGTGAACAGATTCTAAAAATAAAGATAATACCACAGAAGACCCTTCTTAAGTACTGCGTGTCATCGGACAGCTTCTAGTAATCATATGGCAAGTGTCAGAATAATGGAAATTTCAAGCATGTTGTTAATACCCAAAGAGGTCTTGCACCCCACAGAAAACAGTTCAAAAATGTTAAGATGGAAGTGTCCACAAAAAACATTACAGGGATTTTTTAACAATATCAGTAAAGAGGAAGTAATGAAATTTCACTACAAGTAGAAAATTCATCCTGTCAGGTTTGAGAAGACCACATATAACATCAGCAAATGGGAAATGGCAAACCTCCCGTCAGAAACATGCCTTTTTATTCTTATTGTGGTGCATTTACAGCTTTTTCAAGGGTTAAACTCAAGAGAGCCAGAGAATAAAAAAAGGAAAAGACAAATGAATTGGAAATGACCTCACCCATTATCTATGGCCACATGGAGGAAATAATGCCTTCCTAAAGCTAGGCCATGGATTAGCTGTCAAATAAAAACCCATGTATAAATACTTGACCTAAGTAAAAAGCATTAAAGTAATTTCAGCTACATGTGTCTATGAGGAATGCTATACTTAGCATACTTAGCATGCCCATGTGGAATGAGCAAATTGGTAGGTAGAAAGTTCCACACAGAACCTTCTTTTCTTAATCTCAAAGTCTGTTTAAATAACTTGATTAAAGGTAGCTTAACAAAATAAAAGGAGGCTAAAAAGCTATGAACAGAGAATGTGTAAAAAAGAAAAAGAAAAATGCTATTAAGCATTAGGAGAAATGCTCAATAATTAAAGAATAACAACTTAAAATGAAGATGAGGTAATTTTGCTACCAAAGTAGAAAAAATATATAAAAGCATTCAATATTGGCAGAATTTGTGAAAGGGAGAGCACCAGAACAGTTAGTGGGAAAGTAAAATGACAAATCTAGAAAGAATATATGTGAAGAGTCTTAAAAGGGTTTATATCCTTTGACCCAGCAATTTGTCTACGGGGACTTTAACTTAAGGAAAGAATCTGAAATACATGCTGATATCTCAGCACACAAGTGATTGCTGTAATATTTGTAAAAATATCTATATTTCTATCTGCAAAGGTTTGGAAACAACCTGCATGCCCAGCAACAGAAGACCTGTTATTTAAGTTTCGATACATCAATATGTCAGAACATTTCGCAGCCATTTAAAAAATATTGCAAGACATTTTTAATGACACGGGAATATTTACTAGTACACAAACATAATCGTATACACAGAATGTGATCAGAGCACACACATACCCTCCTACACCAAACACTGGAAAGAAATAGGCTGGAATACCAACAATACTTGCTGCTCACTCCATTTCTTTGTAAACAGCTGAGTAGTAATACATTTAAAATATAAGATACGATCATGACACATTTGATCGATAGGAAACCCTTTCCGTCATTTCTCTAAGTGATAGAAGACCTTCCTCATCGCACAGGCTGACTCTGTTATTGTCGGTCATGTCTCGTCCACCGACTCAATCACAGCTTTCTGCTTTTCACCTAAACACTTTCCCTTCAAACAGTATGGACTTTCCTCAGAAAACTACAAATGGAGCTGCCTTTTGACCCAGCAATTCCACTGCTGGGATTATACCCTAAGAGCCCTGAAACACCAATCCAAAAGAACCTATGCACCCCAATGTTCATAGCAGCACAATTTACAATAGCCAAGTGCTGGAAGCAACCTAAGTGCCCATCAGTCAATGAGTGGATCAAAAAACTATGGTATATTTACACAGTGGAATT